>JADRCD010201589.1:4307-28759 GCA_019843815.1 Montemys delectorum
CAGAAATGAACCCACAAACCTGTGGCCACTTGATCTTTGACAAAGGAACTAAAAACATCCAGTGGAAAAAAGACAGCATTTTCAACAAATGGTGCTGGCTCAACTGTAGAAGAATGCAAGTCAATCCATTCCTATCTCCTTGTACAAAGCTCAAGTCCAAGTGGATCAAGGACCTCCACATAAAACCAGATACACTGAAATTAATGGAAAAGAAAGTGGGAAAGAGCCTCGAGCACATGGGCACAAGGGAAAATTTCCTGAACAGAATACCAATAGCTTATGCTCTAAGATCAAGAATCAACAAATGGGACTTCATAAAATTGCAAAGTTTCTGTAAGGCAAAAGACACTGTCAATAGGACAAAATGGCAACCAACAAATTGGGAAAAGATCTTTACCAATCCTATATCCGATAGAGAGCTAATATCCAATATATGCAAAGAACTCAAGAAGTTAGACTCCAGAGAAACAAATAATCTTATTAAAAAATAGAGTACAGAGCTAAACAAAGAATTCTCAACTGATGAATACTGAATGGTTGAGAAGCACCTAAAGAAATATTCAACATCCTTACTCACCAGGGAAATGCAAATCAAAACAACTCTGAGATTCTACCTCACACCAGTCAGAAAAGCTACGATAAAAAACTCAGGTGACAGCAGATGCTGGTGAGGTTGTGGAGAAAGAGGTAACACTCCTCCATTGCTGGTGGGACTGCAAGCTGGTACAATCACTCTGAAAATCAGTGTGGCAGTTCCTCTGGAAATTGGACATAGTATTACCAGAGGACCCAGCTATACCACTCCTGGGCATATACCCAGAAGATGCTCCAACATGTAATAAGGACACATGCACCACCATGTTCATAGCAGCCTGATTTATAACAGCCAGAAACTGGAAACAACCCAGATGTCCCTCAACAGAGGAATGGATACAGAAACTGTGGTACATCTACACAATGGGGTACTACTCAGCTATTTAAAACAATGAATATATGAAATGCTTGGTGAAATGGATGGACCTGGAGAGTATCATCCTGAGTGAGGTAACCCAATCACAAAAAAAAAAAAACCAAAAAAACAAAAAAACACACACACATGGTATGCATTCTCTGATAAGTGGATATTAGCCTAGAGATCAGAATACACAAATTAAAAACACAAACCATAAGAAACTCAAGGAGAAGGAAGACCGAAGTATGGATCTTCCTTCCTTCGTTCCTTCTTAAAATGGGGAACAAGATACCCATGGAAGGAGTTTAGAGCCTAACTATGGAGCAGAGACTGAAGGAAGGACAATCCAGAGACTGCTCCACCTGGGAATCCTTCCCATATTCAATCATCAAATCTAGACACTATTGTGGATGCCAACAAGTGCTGGCTGACAGGAGCCTGATATAGCTGTCTCCTGAGAGGCTCTGACAGTATCCGACTAATACAGAAGTAGAGGCTCACAGCTATTCATTGGACTGAGTACAGGGTCCCCAGTGAAGGACCTAGAGAAAGGACCCAAGGAGCTGAAGGGTTTGCAGCCCCTTAGGAGGAACAGTATGAACAAATTAGTACCCTCAGAGCTCCCAGGGACTAAAACTCCAACCAAAGAGTACACATGGGAGGACTCATGACTCCAGCAGCATATGTATAGCAGAGGATGGCCGAGTCAGTCATCAATGGAAGGAGAGGACCTTGGCCTTGTGAAGGTTCTACGCCCCAGTGTAGGAGAATGCCAGGGCCAGTAAGCATGAGGGCATGGGATGGTGAGTAGGGGGAGGGGGGAGGGAACAGGGGATTGTTTTAGTTTTTATTTATTTATTTATTTATTTATTTATTTATTTATTTTGGAGGGAAACCTAGGAAAGGAGATATTGTAAATAAAGAAAATATCTAATAAATAAATAAATAAATAAATAATAAAAATAAATGGGATATAGGCCTAAACGTAATTCTTAACAGAGGAATCTCTAATGGCCAAGAAGCATTTAAAGAAATGTTCAAGATCCTTAACCATCAGGGAAATACAAGTCAAAACAACTCTCTGATTCCATCTTACATCCATCAGAATGACTAAGATCAAAACCTCAAGTGACAGCTCATGCTGTCAAGAATATGGAGCAAGAGGAACCCTCTCCATGGCTGGTGGGAATGCAAACTTGTACAACCACTGTGGAATCAATTTGGTGGTTTCTCAGAAAATTGGGACTAGTTCTATCTCAAAGACCTAGCTATACCACTTCTGGGCATATACCCAAAAGATGTTGCACCATACCACAAGGACACTTGCTCAACAATGTTCATAGCAGCTTTATTCATAACAGCCAGAGACTGGAAACAACCTAGTTGTCCCTCAACTGAAGAATGGATAATGTGGTGTGTTTACACAATGGAGTATTACTCAGATACTAAAACAGTGACACCTAGTTCCATCCACAGGCAAATGGTTGGAACTAGAAAAGATCATGCTCAGTGAGGTAACCCATTCCCACAAAGACAAACATGGTATCTATTCACTTATAGGTTGATATTAGCCATAAAGTACAGGATAACCATGCTTTGTATGTATACCATCCACAGACCCAAAGAAGCTAAGTAACAAGGAGGACCTAAGGGAGGATTCTTGAACCTCACTGGGATGGGAAATAAACTAGACATCTTGGATGGATAAAGGAAGGGGACTGGGTGGAGGTGATGGGAACAGGAGGTATTAGTTTGGGGAGATGGAGGGAGAGGCAAGTGGATGGGAAAGAGGCATCTTTGAGCAGAGCTGGGAACCTAGGACAACGGAAACTCCCAGGAATCTATGAGGGAAATCTTAGCTAAGACTCCTAAAATATGGAGCCTGGATCAGCCATCTCCTGTGACCAGGCAAGACTTCCAATGAAGGGACTGGGACACCAACCCAACCACAAAACCTTAGACCTACAATTTTTTCTGCCTAGAAAATATGAAAGAGTAAAAGATGGAGCAGAATTTGAGGGAATGGCCAAGCAATGACTGGCCCAATTTGAGACCAATGCAATGAGAGGGAACTCATTCCTGACACTATTAATGTTATTCTTCTGTACTTGCAGACAGGAACCTAGCTAGCATAACTGTCATTAGAGAGGCTTCAACCAGCAACTGATAGAAATCTTTGACCCACAGTCAAACATTAAGTGGGTCTTGGGGAGTCCTGTGGAAGGTGGAGGAAGGATTGAAGAAGGCAGAGGTGTCAAGGACACTTCAGACTCAACTAACTGGGGCCTATAGGCATTCATAGAGACTGATCCAACAACCAGGGAACATTTATGAGACAGAGCCCTCTGCAATATGTAGCAGTTATGCAGCTGGGTCTTCATGTGGAACTCCTAAAGTGGGAGCAGGAACTGTTTCTGATTGTATTCCCTGTCTTTGGGTCCTTATCCCCTAACTGGACTGTCTCATCTAGCTTCAATAGAAGATATGCCTAGTCTTACTTTAATTTGATATGCCAAGGCTGGTTGGTATCCATGGGAGGCCTCCTGTTTCCTGAGGAGATAGGAAAGAGAGTGATGAGGGTAGGAGAGGAGAGAGGGAGGGAGTTGGAGGTAGGGGAAGCTGCGATCAATCAAGATATGAAGTAAATAAATAATTTAATCAAAAAAGGGGAAAATCTACTGAATTAAGATCATAAGAACTTCAAATTTTAAAAAAGTAACCCTCTACTTAATAATGCTTTTACTCTTAAAGAATACTTTTGTTTGATAGTAATTTGCCTCCTCCAGCTTTTATTTAATGCTTTCACAGACATGATGGCTACTCTTCATTGTCAATTTAGAATGGCCTAGAAGACCAACCCTTCAACATCTCTGTGGGATCATTTGCAGAGAACTACACATGGAAGCCTCACCTTGAAAGTGAGCAAGTGCTGGGGTCCTAGACTGATAAAAGGGAGAAATCCAGCTGACAATCAAGATTCATCTCTCTGTGCTTCAGGTCAGTGGACATGTGACAAGCTAATGTTGCTCTCTCTACCATCCCTTTCCTGTATGGTGGACCAACTGTACCTTCAAACTATGAGGCAATATACATTCCATTCTTAAGTTGTTTATTTTGTCACAGCATCAAGAAAAGAAATTCATACAATAGGCATATTAGATTTTTCCATTCTCTTTTGCCCTTTCTGTCTTTAAGTTGTATTTCACATAAATAGCACAGCACTGGGTCTCTGGGAGAGTCCCCCTATCTATTTTTCTCATAGTCTTTTATGTTATAAATTCAGTTTATTGATATTAGTGATAAAAATATCAGTTTGTTGGACTTTTTCACATCTTTAATGTAACTTTCCCATCTCATCTCCACCTCTCATTCTTTCTTCTTGTTTCGTTTTCTTCTTTTGATTTTATGGGGTTAATCAAGAATTTTAGTTTGTTCTCACAGTCCTGATCCATTTATTCGCTTTACTGTCCTTGAAATTAAGGCTGATATTTTGGTGCCTTTGAAGCCATACTATGCATATTTAACTTAACAAAATATAGTTTCACTTCTTTTCCAAAAATAGAAGGACTTCAAGGTCCTTTCACAAGACCATTATCTCTTTGGTACAACTGACTGGTTTTTCACTTGAAGGTTCCAATCTTGGTTCTTTTAAAAGACAAAAATAAAGCATTCTTCTTGTATCTAGACATTTTTTATTGAAATTTTACGTATTCATCTTTTCCCATTTTTCATGTGTTTCTCCTTTTGTACCACACAGATCTTCCTTCTAAAATTGTTAATTTTTTACATTCAGAAAGCTTTTAAAGCTAGCATGGTGGTAGTAGCTCCTGTAAAACTTTTATCTAAAAATGTCTGTAGTTATCTTTCAGTCTTTATAAAAATCCCTGTCATTTGGTGGAGGATTCTAAGATGATATTTTTTTCTCTCACAATTATTCTAACATCTTCCATGTTCTGTGGGCCCTTGAGACATCTATTCTTTGTCATGTTTTGTAGATGATCTATCTTCACCCTCTCTGGCATCTTTAAAATCTCACTTTAGCATTGTGGAGTTTCAATGTACTATATCTGGGTACAGAATAAATATATGTATGTCTTCCAATGTGATGGAAAATTCTTAGCAATCATCTCTTTGAATATCACCTTGCTGGGTTGACAGGGCTCCCTTAGAAATTTGCTTATACTTTTTCAAACTTTCTTGTTCTATTGTCTTTCTTGTTCAGATTGTCTGGCATGTTTTTCGTATTTCCTCTGTTTGATTCCTGGGTATTTCTTTCAGATCCATCTTCTAATAATTCTCTTGTCTAACTCACTGCTGAGGGTTTTTAATTATCAAATTAATTACATCAATTGTAGTTTCACTTTCCAAAGTTCTATTTTGTGTTTGTCTGAATCTTCTTCGCCATGTCTAGTAGCTACCATGCCTGCTTGTCAAAAATAATTTCATCCTCTCTCCATTGGTAGAAGTAATCTTATCCAAGGCAGAAACCCAGAAGGTTGGTATTCTAGAAAAAAGGCTTAGTCAGGCTCAAAGCTCCTTGGAAATGAGCCATGGTTCCGACCTTAAGGTAATGGATACTGCTCAAGCTTTGACCTCAGTGCTTGGGCCACAACTCTGTGGCCATACCTGGGATGAGCTGCATGGCTCAGCCATGAAGTCTAGCTTGGCACAGCAGAACTGTAATGAAAATTCTGTCACATCCTATCACCCCTATCTCCTTTATCAAACCTGCAACCCAAAGTCCCAGTCTTCTTTGCAAAATCTGATTCAGTCTCTGTTACTACCCTTAATCTGTATGTTTTACCCAAAATACATGGCTTCCATGAGTCCAACCCAAGCCTCCAATCCAGCTTCACTCTTACTGCCAGCACTCACTTTAGCATCTACCTGAATGTCAAATGCTGCCATTGGCCCCTGCTCCCAGTATAACCTCTTTCTCCAGATGTCTTACTGTTCAGCGTTTGTTTACAGGGAACTTCACTGGGGAGTCTTGGGGGGGTATTTCCTCCATCTTCAAACCAAGCAGTTCATCAACAAAGTACATTTTAAATAGAATTCAGTTATTTTTCAGTGGAAAGGTGTGGAACACTGCTGCCGTGCCTTAAAGATGGTGCTGGCTGAGCTGGAGCTATGGAGTAAACAAGTCCTTATTTGGCGCCGGGGGCATGCTCATCAGTGGCCTGATCCTACATCTATGCCTAGTAGCCTATGACTGTGTGAAGCGTGGCATGGGCTCATGGGCGGTCCTATGAAGAGCATATAGTCAGACTCCTGGTGGGGCTCGGGGCCACTCTGCTGTAACCGCTGTGCAAGACATTCCTGAGTAAACTGTTGCTGGAAGGACGTGGTGTGCTGGTCTTTCTTCCCTGCTGGTCAGGGTCGTTGGCACGGCACATTTTGGTGGTCCGTACAGGGACCTCAGAGTACTTCATCCTCATGCTGATAGTTTAATCTAGGACTTCAAAATAAACCTCACCATGGAGCTGGTCCCATTAGGACACCTATCAAACCTTAGGAGTGAAGGGCCAACTTCTCCCTCAAACATATTCTGCCATTATAGCACAATGAGAATAACCACTGACGTCCACTGACAAAAGTACCTCAAAGAGTCTGGAAGAATCCCGAAAATTTTTTGGGATCTCTAACACTGGCCCAAAGAAATTGAGCTCCACCTTGCTTGCAGGCAAAAAAAAAAAATCACTTATGTATTTTTGAATATCCCACTCCCGGGCAACAGCTGAGGCAATATCATAACACTCTGTACATCTGGGTTTTAAGTTCAGAATCTGGGTACAAAGATAAATGATTGGCAGTCTCTGTTCACAGACCAGATAAGCACAGTAATGGCGTAATGTCATTTCTATGAAAGAGCAGAAGAAGAGCTAGCAACCAGTATCTGTGCAATACCTGGACCTAGGGCAGGGCAAGTCAGCCAGGCAAGTGACTACCCAAGCCTCACCCTGTGGGAGCTGATGGAATCACGTCTGTGGCGAATGCTTCTACCCAGGGTCATAATCTCTGCTGTACCCTGAAGCCATGTTGAGCAAGGCCCATGGGCCAGGCTGCTGTTGAAGGCCACATTGATACAAGTGGCCTGAGCTGCCACCTAAGACCATCGTGATGTTTGTGTTCTCACTGCCACTGGGGGACACATCTCTTTTGGAGACCTAGTTGTGTAGCTGAGGCCTCTGTGGATGTCTGTGATCCAGGTTGCCACCAGGGACCATGTGACAGTCTGTGGTCTGTGCTGCCTCCTGAAGCCATGGATGTCTATAGGCTATTCTGCCATAAGGGAGTCATATGGACGGGAATGGCCTGTGCTGCCAACTGAGGCCAGGGTGGTGTCCTGGTCCTTGCCGCCACCAAAGGCCATATTTGGGTCGAAGGCCTAACTGAACCTGGGATCATGTTGATATCATTGGTCCTTTACCACTGAAAGCCATGCTGATGCCTGTGGTCTATGCTTTCACCTAATGTTAGTGGGCCAGGCTGTAACCTGAGGCCATAATGATGTGGGCATCCTACACTGTCACCTGAGACCATGTTGATGTCTGTGGAATAAGCAGCCTCCAAGGGCCTTATCTTGGTCTGTGATACTGCAGCAGTAGACCAGGTTCATGGTCTGTGCTGTCTTCAGAAACTAAGTAGAGGCCAATGATCCATGTTCCTGCTAACTGTGTGAAGAGCAAGCAGGTTACTTTTGCCATGATATCAATGACTATAGATATATAATTGAGAAGAAGAGACATGGAAGGCTTTTGTGACAACCTCTACCCTCCCAACCCCAAAAGTAACAACCTAGACAAGAAACAACTGATGATAACTCTTAAAAAAGTGTGGTGGGGATACAGAAGTGTAGCTCTCCACAATTGATGGCTTCTGGAGGAGGTATGCTATGGGACAGGAAGGACTCAGCTCTATTTAAAGGGGCATGGCACTAAGAATTTGACCATGATGCAGTGAGTATATGGAGAAGATGCAGTGAACTTTGTAGTTTTTTTTCCCTTATTATAATCTTTACTTCTATTTAAGGGGAGAGGTCACAAGGGGGTGGCAGACATGGAAGGACTAGAAAGGGATTGTGATTAGGATGCATGATGTAAAACTTCCAGAGAATCAATAAAAAAAAGTGCTATATGGGGGAAAAAGAGCAGAAGAGGATCAGAATATGCTGCCCCAAATATACTGTGTTGCCATGTCTTGTTTCTGACAGCAATAGAGAAGCAAGAGATATGGAAAGAAGCCTTCCAGGAGATTTCCTTATCTGACTGACAGCAGAAACTTGGGAGAAATGAATGCTGCTATAAATCCTTTCTCTGCAGGAATCACAGGCAAGGAGATGAAAAACTATCTGAGATGAGTCTACAGAAACAAATGCTATGAAAATAATCCTAACCTTCTCTTATTTTCTCCAATACTTATCTTCCCATATTTACCACCCTGAAAGCTTTAACCCTGCCTTCTTTGTCTATGCACTCCTCCAGAATTTATTAAAATTATTTATTAAATCCTTTGTTAAAATGATTTATGAGCTTCTGCTGTCACTATTTCTTTGGATTTCCCCCTTTCCTGTGAATCCCCTGTGCACATAAAAATATAAATATCAATGAGGAAGCAGATGCCTTTTCTCCTATTAGCCTGTCCTCTATTAGTGTAATTCACAGGTCTCTATTCACTGAATCTGAGAAAGAAGAGGAAAAGCATTTTCCTTCCCTACAGAGATCTACATATATATTAAAAAGCAAAGAGGAGGGAGTGCTTGCTTATTCCTTTGAAGAAGATGAGTGGAAGGAAGGCCAGAGACAGATTCATAGGTGGGATGAGAGGCCTATGCTGTGCCATGAGAAAACTCAAGGGAGAGAGAACAGTGAGGGTAAGACACAGAAACAGGAACACAAGCATTTCAACATGGCTAAAGAATGGACCATATGTTGAGTGGTCTTCTGCAGAGATGTAAAAGTCATGGTCAAAGACCCTGGATTTTTTTTTTCAGAAGGCAATAGAAGAAGTAGACAGTGAAAGTCATGTAGTTGACCAGAATTCCATCTTAGTAGGATGTAAAAAAAACACCTCTGTCCATGCTTAGCCTGAAGCTGCACAATGGTTTGCTGTGTGTGCTGAGAGCTCAGGACTGGGCCACATCCTTCTTGACAAAAGCTATGATTATTCTTGAAGAGAGTAGAACTCATATATTGTCCCTCCTAGAAAATCCATGGTTCTAGCACAGGAAAGGAGGACTTAGAAGCTTATCACGACACCAATGAAAAAGATCTCTAGGGAGGCTTGGAGGCATTCCTTTCATGCCACACACACTCCAGTGGAGTCTGCATGGTGAGTCCAAAAGCTTGGCTGCCATCCCTGAGGCAAAAAGTTTCAAGGAAACTGGTCTCCTGGAAGTTCTTGGTATCCTGTAACACGGATGTGGTCCAGATTTTTCCTTGCGATAGTTGATGGAGGGTCTTGCATGCTTTCTTTCTGTATTGTTTTATTATAGGTATAGAGGTGCCCCCAAGGAATGATTTGGCTAATAATCAAGTTGGATTGGGCGTTGTTTACTGGCCCCCACTGATGTTCCAACATCCTGGTCAGTGCTGGGCCAATCCTCAGCTTGGAATTTCGTAAAGAATGTTGCTTGTTCAGACAAATTGCCTCCAGCATTGTGGGAAAGATGGTGAAAGAAATCAGGCATTGAAGTTTACTGGCAACAAAGTAAATTTAGAATTCACATTACAGTGACATATGGCAGACTACTTTACATATTAGAAAAAAGCTAGTGGGCTCCCCTGGCAAATGGAAATCTGCCACAAATACTTAGAATTGCAGCAGAGTCACTCCCAGGAGCTAGAGTAATGTAAAGGTTAGCAAGAATGGGACCCCCTGGTGCATACTTCTGATAGCCCAGAAGATTAGCATAGTTGGGTGTTTACCTAGGGCTGGCTGGTGGTGGGTTATAACCATTCACACCTGGCTGCTAGGATCAAGCTGACTTTTGATAGGGCTGACTTTGTTGTGGCTGCTGCCTGGTTCTTACAAATTATCTTGACAGGTGTATTATCAAACTTCCTTTTGTCTTCTGTATTGACTTTAAAAGTCTGATGCTTACTTTGAGAAACTACACTCAGATTCTGCACTCTGTTGTGTCTGCGTCTGTTTGTCACTCGCTGACTCCTTGCCCACCTGAGTACGGGAACCCTGATTCTCCAGAGGGTTGAGGGACCCATTCTGACCCTGCCCCCAGCACTTTCAAGAAGAAGACATGTGGCCCTCTGCCATTACAGCACAGCAGGGAGAAGTAACAAGGCTCTTGTTGAGTATATGTCATAATATTTTTCCTGATGACATATTATCAAAAGTCTGTTCACCCTAGGTTGGAGACTGGAAATAGACCAAAGAAACAGATCCACCCAAGATTAATGTATAGAACTGGTGGATTCACTGATGTTATTTACAGTAGAACGGTTTACTTGGAGGCAACTGCATCCCTGAAAAGCATAAATGGTGATTCCCAAAGGCTGCATCCCTGGAACTTGCTCCACAGGCTTCTCTTCCTGTCGGTTGTTAGTACTATATAACTTTAAGGAGGTGTTTTGCAAACCCCAAAAGTTTCATGAACTTCCTGAGACTTGTGACTTTTTTTTTTTTTTACTTCCTGGGCTTTCTAAATTTTGTTTACTTCTTGAGTATTAAGTCAACTCTCATCAGGACTATTTTAAACAAGAAGAAATTGCATGTATTAATCATTTTGGCATTTCAGTGTCAAAGTATCCTACAAAAAAATAAGAAAAAAGAGACTTAATTTCACTAATGTTTTCAAAGCATTTTAGTTGGTGTGATGGTTTGAATAAGAATGGCCCCCATAGGCTCATCATATATTTGAACCCTTAGTCATCCAGGAGTAGCACTATTTGAAAGGGTTTAGGAGGTATGGCTTTGATGAATGATGGATGATGTGTGTCACTGAGATTGGGTTTTAAGGTTTTAAAAGCCTACAAAGGGCTTAGTGTCATTCTCTTCCTGCTGCTTGGAGATCCAGATGTACAAACTCTCAGCTCCTTCACCATCACCATGCCTGCCTGTATGTCACCATGGATCCCACCATGATAATGGACTAAACCTCTGAAATGGTAAGCAAGTTCCCAAGTAAATACTTTATTTATAAAAGTTTCCTTGTCTTGGTCATGATGTCTCTTCACAGTAATACAACACTAAGATAGTTGGTCATATCATGCAAGAGAATCTTGACTTATGGTAGTGAGATTATATGGTGATGTTGGGTTACATCATGGCAGACCAAGTGTGATAGTTCAAATAAGAATGACCCCTATAAACTCATACATTTGAGTATTTAGACACCAGGGTATAGTAATACTTTAGGAGTGGTTGGACATGTTGGAGGAAGTGGGTCACCTGGGGTAGGCCTTAAGGTTTCAAAAACCCATGTCAGTTTCTCTCTCTCTCCCTCTGTCTCTCTCTCTCTCTCTCTCTCTCTCTCTCTCTCTCTCTCTCTCTCTGTCTCTCCCCCTGTCTGCCCTCACCTCAGGATGAGGTTATATCTCTCAGTGACTTCTCCAGAACCATGCTTGCCTTCATGCCACTGTGTTCCCCCATAATAATAATGATAATAATAATGGACTAACTTTCCTTTTTTTTTTACATGTGACATTTGACTTTATTGTTCTTGTTCATTTTCCTTAATGGACATCCAGTTTCATTTTCTTGGAGATAACATAATTTTGTTCTTCTTTAATTCATAATAATTACAAAACTCTATTGTTTATACTCCATTTTTTTCCAGTCTTCTGCTGATGGACACAGAGGCTAGACACATGGTAGAGTAGATAGTGCTGTATAAACATAGATAGGCAGGAGTCTCTGCAGTATCTTGTCTAAGAATCCTTTGAGTGTGTTTCTTCCCCTGAGTGGTTTAGTATAGGTGCATCATATCGTAGTTCTTTCACAGTTTGACCAACTTCCATATTGACTTTCGAAGTAGTTTCTCTAATTTAAACTCTTTTTTTTTAAACTTTTATTGCATTATGATAAGAAAAGTTACATGATTTCAATTTATCTGAATTTGTTAACATTTAAAATCATATTTTAAGTAAATAGAATTAAATCACATTCTTGTTTCCCTTTTGTACCCCCACTCCTCCCAGAGACTCCCCCTTCAATACCTACAATATCTTTTTTGTCATATTCCTTAAAATTTATAAAATATTATAACAATATAAATAAGTATTATAAAAGTTGTTTGATATAAAACAACAATCAATTTAACAGTCTTATGTAGATGTTCGTCTATAGCAATAGTGAAAATACATTTTTCTCAATATAAATTTTAAATAACTCCAAACATATTAACTGTATACTTCAAAATAATACATCACTACTGGTATTTTCCTAAATGAACATAAATATATAGTCTTTTTGTTTGTTTTGTGTTTAGTAGAGTTTAAAATCTTGGCTCTTACTGTGGTACAAGCCCAAAATAAGAACAATTTTTAGACATTGGATTTCATTGTAATAAGGCTGTACTTCAATGACCCTCACCTCACCAAAGTATTTTACCTCCATCATAGCTAAGCTGAGAGTTGATAGTTCTACTGTACCAAGAAATGAATTGTAGGCTCGATTTTTGGATACAGACTTCCTGCTATGGTCAAAGCTATTTGACTTGAGTGAGTGACTTTATTCTCAGCCCACAGGGAACAGGTTACATTCATTTAAGGAATGGTGTAGGTATTAAGATGGTCTATCCATAAAGTCATTCACCAACTGTTTCAATGAACAATGGTTCTGCTTGGAGGGTGGCACAGATATTGAGTGAGGGTAAAAATTTGGTTCACTAGCTGTGATAATTTGGAAAAGCATTCATCTCAGAGAAAGAGTAACTTACAAAGTCTTCTTCTTCAAACTTGATACAAGAGTTACAAATGTCAGGCAAAGCATTCAGTCTCACTCTTTGTTGTTCTCTTACAAGCAACCTCCCTAGTTAATGATCTATGTTTCTTTTGGGTATATAAATACTTTTGAAATATATAAGCTGTTCTGAAAACCATAGTATAGTATAAATACATGAAATAAACAATACTACTAATAGAGAGGCTGAGACAGGAGAAGCAAGATTTCAAGACCCTTATGTTGTACACAGCAAGACACTGTCACAAACAAACAAGCTGAAAGTGTATATAGATTGTACAATGTTAGACCTATTTCTCCAATTACCAAATTAGAGAGATCATTGGATGACAACAAATTTCTAATTCCTCATATTATTGAATTTCAATCGATTAGGATATGTTGGTAATATTAATTTTCAGAAAACAAGAGGAAGTGACAATTATTTTTTCTTTTTTTCTTTGTATCTCTCTTTTTTTATTAGATATTTTCTTTATTTACATGTAAATTTCTCCTTTCCCAGTTTCCCCTCCAAATAACAAACAAACAAACAAAAACAACAAGAACAAACCCTTGTTGCCTCCTCCCTCTTCATGCCTGCCACCCCACCCTCTTCCACTTATTGGCCCTGGCATTCCCCTACACTGGGGCACAAAACCTTCACAAGGCCGAGGTCCTTTCCTCCTATTGATGATCTAATTTGCAATCCTCTACTATACACATGCTGCCAGAACATTCAGTCCCACCATGTATAGTCCTTGATTGGTGGTTGGGTCCCTGGGAGCTCTGAGGGTACTAGTTAGTAATTGTTGTTCGTCCTAAGGGGCTGCAAACCCTTCAGCTCCATAGAATCTTTCTCTAACTCCTTCATTGGGGACCGTGTACTCAGTTCAATGAATGGCTGTGAGCCTCTACATCTGTATTAGTCAGGTATTGTCAGAGCCTCTCAGGATATAGCTATATTTAGGCTGGCTTGTCCTTCCTTCAGTCTCTGCTCCATAGTTAATCTCTGCAACTCCTTCCGTGGGTATTTGGTTCCCCCTTTTAAGAAGGAATGAAATGTCCACCTTTTGGTCTTCCTTCTTCTTAAGTTTCTTGTGGTTTGTGGGTTGTTCTTCCTGTATTCCAAATTTCTGGGCTAATAACCACTTATCAGAGAATGCATACCATGTGTGTTATTTTGTGATTGGGTTACCTCACTCAGGATGATACTCTCCAGATCCATCCATTTCCCTAAGAATTTCATAAATTCATTGTTTTTAATAGCTGAGTAGTACTCCATTGTGTAGATGTACCACAGTTTCTGTATCCATTCCTCTGTTGAGGGACATCTGTGTTGTTTCCAGTTTCTGGCTATTATAAATAAGGCTGCTATGAACGTGATGGAGCATGTGTCCTTGTTATATGTTGGAGCATCTTCTGGGTATATGTCCAGGAGTAGTATAGCTGGGTCCTCTGGTAGAACTATGTCCAATTTCCAGAGGAGACAATTACTTTTTCTTAATGGACTAACTTTCTAAAACTGTAAGCAACCACCTAGTTAAATGTTTTCTTTTATAAGAGTTGCCTTGGCCACAGTGTCTCTTCAGAGCTCTGGAACAGTGACAAGTACACCAAGAAACAAAGGACCAGCAGGAAGCAAGAGTCAGCCACCATCATAACTCACCCCTAGTAGATCACATCCCTCAGATAGGACCCTGCTCCTAAAAGTTCCACAGAATCTCAAGGTATCACTACCACCTGGGGACCAATCATTCAAAATATGGCCCTACAAAGGACATTTCAGATTCAAACTATAACACAAGCATCTCTAGTAACACATAAAAACTGCTTCTTGCATTGCCCTCCTGTTTTTCTCATAGACTGCAAACTGATTTGAAGTGTCTACATGTTAATCTTGGTTCCAAGAATAGGACAGCTATTTGAACATAAGGTCTACATCCCAAAGAGGAACTATAGAAATAGAGCAATAAAAGCCAATAAAGCAGGCAGGCACTCCTGATGGGTGTCTAAGGAACAGCTAAATCTCCCCGCTCCCAAAGAGACTTCTCCACATCCTAGATAGAATGATGTGATTGTATTGAGGGAACTATGATATCCATCCACAAAGACTACAGAGGTGAGAGTGGATGTTGGGAACTCTCTAGGAGGATTTGTGCCTAATTAAGAGATTACAACAATCTAAGAGAGGGGACACAGAAAGAAAAGGAGAGGGGATATTCAGCAGACAGATTCCACAAGATGTAATGAAACAGACCAGCTTCTTAGTGCAGGGATAGAGTAATGATCTTTCAAATAAGAGTAGAGTATGCCTAAGAAGTAGCAAAGAACATTTCTGAAGTATATGGTGAAAAGAATGAATCTGGGGCTAGAGAAATAGTTCAATAATTAAGAACACTGGTTGCTCTTCTAAGTGATCTGGAATCAATTCCCAGCACCCACTGACAGTTCACAAGTTTCTGTAACTGCAATTCCAAAAGCTCTGAAGCTCTCCTTTAGTCTCTGCAGGCGCTAGGCATGCATGTGGTACACACATATACATGCAGGCAAAACACCCATATGTGGAAAAACTCTGCTAATTAAGGTCTAAGTCCACCATGACTGGAGAGCCTCTGGGCTTAGGCCCAAAATAGGAGACTCCCTTCTTTAGCACGTTTTCTCTGACCTTGTCTGGGGAATTCTAGGCCCACACATGGGCCTCTACCTGAGGAATGTCATGAAGCCTCAGTTAGATTATAGGACTAGTTTCCTTTCTCTTCATAAAACCTGTTCAGCAAGCACCTGAGGGTCCTGAAATGCTTCCCCATGCTAATTAGGCATTCCAGGACCCTAAGCACCCAACCAATGACCTTTGCCCATCCTGAATATCCCTACTCTCAGTCCCCCAAAACTTTATAAGCCTTCATTCACCCTAAGTAAAGTTGATCTGCCTACTGACTGTGATCCCTGTGTGGTTTATTCATCGGACGTGCTCACAGGGTTTCCAAACCCCTGTTGGATGTCTGTACTCCCACTGCCCTCGTGAACTGTATCAGCTAACAATCCACAAGAGTGGGTAGGCCCACACCCATACAAATTTTAAATTAAAAAATAATAATGAGGCTAACTGGGATACATCAAGAGTCAATGGGAAGACAAATTTACCTGTCTTCTAAAACATGTGTTCTTTCTGCTATGAAAGGCAGGCTCACAATCTGCATCAATTTCTTAGTAGTCAATTTTTTTTATCCCCAATTTCATCATGTTCTGAATAAAGACACTGTAGAATCTGACTCAAGCTGCCTGCAAGCTGAGTGAGACAGTGCACACAAAGAATGTGTGCAGCCTCGGACACAGACATAGCCTTCTGATTACTGTGCTCATGAGGAGCTAAATGACAGGTCCTAGAGATACATCCTAATTTTCAGAGGTTACATACATGTTAGATTATATGGCAAAAGAGACTTTTGTAGTAGCTCAAAGTATTGAGGACATTTTGATAAACCCAGATTAACCCTAATACACAGAGTGGCCTAATGTGATCTCAGACTTCTGTAACAAGTGTAAGAAAAAGAAAAGTGACAATCAGACAGATGTGAAGACTGAAGAAAGTTAGGAGGTAGCTCAAGGGGACTGACTATGAACAAAGAGGAAGTGACCTTGAGCAAAGTAGGCAGATACCAGCTGGAAGGGGAGGGAAAATTGTCTCTCCAGGACACAGGAAGCTAAGACAACCTGAGCTTCCTGAAAGAGACACTCTCCAATTTGTTGAGCTTCTTGCAAGCTGTGCAGAGGACTCCAAGTTTCTGGCTTTCATGAATTGACACCCATACTAGGCTGGGATTTTAGTGATGCACAGTCTTTGAGACATTTCTGCTCCATTCAGTAGTAACCTTCTACTCACACTCCTGCAAGCAAGCAAGCTCAAGAAAACTCATCGGTTCACCAAGTTGGTCTCGAGTGGCATCTTGGTCTATCGTCACGTCCCTGACTTGAGGAGGGATATTTGTATATATCTCCCCAGTAACAGTCACACACATTTATACCAATAAGCTGCATACTTACAAATGGTTGGAGTAGAAAGGTAACAGCATATATAATATTCCACAGTTATGAAGACAGGAAGCAGAAAGGCCTTCCTTAGCCTGAGCCCAATGTATGACAATCAAAGTCCCTCAACCGGCAGCAGGAACTGGACATAAGCTGTTGAGCTGTGAAATGTGCAGGTTGTTGCAATGGTGACACATTTTAAGGGTGTGGACAGCTTTAGCGTTTGTAATCTCTTCTTCAAACTAAAGTATTTTACCACAGTGAGCACTGCAGAGGGCTCTAAGTTTCTAATTTTCATGAACTGTCACTTATGCTGGGCTTGGATTTTAATGATACAGTTTTCTTTGAGTCATTTCTGCTCAATTCAGTAAGCCTTCACCCATAGCCCTGTATCAAATTCTATAGTCTACTAGAGTTACTGGAAAACAAAAAAGAAAGAAAAAGGAAAAAAAAACTACTAAAGAAAGAGATGAGAGGCTTAGGATTCTACTTCTTGGTAGCAGTGTTGTGTAAATTTTTAATCATTTCTACAATAAAAGGCACAGGTAAGAAACCATCAGCATATCAAGTACACTCACACTGTGTTCTGTACTTTCAGAACTTTTATGGCTGTCTACAGTATGATCCCCAAGACAGCCTGCTGTGGTTTGAATGTGAAATGTCTCCCATAGACTCATGTGTCTGAACACTTAGTCCTTGGATGCTGACACCTTTTTGCAAGGTAGAACTTTTATGAGGTGGGGTTTTACTGAAGGCACTGTATCATTATACAAGGGCCTTATGGTTTTCTTAGTCTTCTTGTTCATTCCTCGATTTCTGACTGTGGTCATAATGTGGTCAACTGTCTCCTACTCATGCAGCCATGGCCTTTTCTACCATGCTGGACTATATTGCTTCTTAAACTGTAATGTAAGTCAAAATAAACCCTTCTTCCCTTCAGTCACTTCTTGTCCTATATTTTGGTCACAGCAACAACAAGTGCAACAGAAGTAACTAATATGTAAATCTAAACTAAGAATAATTTGTAACCATTGCTACCCAATAAGTGACACCATGGGGTCCAGGATACGAGGGAACTAAATTAATCTCAGGTAAGAATGCCAAAGACTCTCCTCTGCCTCAATTATAATGAATCCACTCTGGATTATGTTTTCATTTAGTCTCAGAACATTGTTCTCTCTATAGTTGGGGTAATATAACACTGTGCCAACTGAAAGTGCTTCAGAGCAAATTATAGTCGCGTATCACAAAGCTTAGCATAGCATTACAAGTAGCTCATTGAACCACCGGCAGTTTGTTTGCAGGAGAAGCAAGCAGCCATTCTGCATAATACAGCAGTGCAGCTGGTAATAGCAGGAGCTGAAATAAAGGAGTTCAAGGGTAGGAGCCTCATTTATGGGCAAGTGAGGAGACCCTAATGAAATAGCATTTTGCCCCATCATCATCCTCCTGAGAAAATTCCCTGTGAGATTTTTCCATTTGAATCTCGGGCATATTTATGAAGATCAAAGTAATGGCTCTTTAAAATTAATTACATGAATTTGTAGCTCAACAACATTGAGTGAAAGACGGATGTTGTACCCCATGCCTTGTTACAGCTGTACATCACATACATCAAAAGCCTGGGACTCTGGGGAGAGTAAAGTCCCTCTCTACACCAGCCCCCAAGCAGCCGGGACAGACGTGGAAAGAGTACAAAAGATCAGTCCCTAAAGTTGTTGTGACAGCTTAATTGTATTATGGTTCTTAGATAATTCCCATTTATTTGGCTTTTTCCTCAGCTCCAATGCTGGCCCCCCAAGCGTAGCTATTACCAGGAAAATTAAGATTCACAACTTTAATGGGTCTGCTTGCTCTCTCTAATACTATCCCTGCTCAAAAGTCCTGGTAATTGTTCCACGCTGATCAGGGCTCCCCCACCCCCAGCCCACAGCATGCTGAGACCCGACAGCAACTAACTAATTGCAATTAAAATCTCCCACGTGAGTGGAAGAGAATAACATAAATTAATCAGTACATTAGCAGAATTACATTTAAATGTTCAAATGTGCATCCAACATAGTGGGACGTTTTAAATCATAAAGCAAAGTACTTCACTACAGATGCTGATATTTTAATGAGGAAATGTGATGTTTGGTTAAATGGGAGTACAATATAGAAACTTCCTTAAAATTAGCATCAACGATGCATTTTAATTCAAGAAACAAGTCGTGGTCTGTGTAATTCCTGCAAATCAATGTAGAAAAATTTGCCTGGAGCTATGGAGATAGTTGATCATCTCATTCTCTGAAGAATTAATAATTTCAGCTGTACTAACTAGCATTTTATGTAAATTGTCAGATAAATCACAGTAATAAATACAGGTTTTAGAGGAACAAAACAGTATGCTTCTCCTTAATTTATTCAATCATCAATCCGTATATACTGAGGCTCAGGGATATGAAAGATTCAACATCTGAGCCAAAAATAAATAAAGAAAATGAGAGGAAAAAGGAAGAGAATGTCTTCTATGGAGATCCTGGGGGCAGGGGGATAACTCCCATCTAATCTTACCAAAATCATAAGTAGGAAAATATGAACGTAAATATAAAAGTTGGATTATTCATTGAGAAGATTGGTTCAGTGGATAAGAGAGCTTGCTGCCTAACTCTTGTGATACCTGTACCACCCACATGGTGGAAGGAGAGAACTGACATTTACAAGCTCTGCTTGGACCACTACTCCCACTATCACACACACACACACACACACACACACACACGCACACAAACAAACATATACATGTATGCATGTACACACACATGTACACATGCATGCACATGCACACAAACATACACATACAAACGTTCACACACATACACACATACATACATGTACACACATACACAAAACATACACATGTGTGCAAGCACATACACATGCAGACACATGCATATACTCACAAGCATATGCATACACACACACATGCACATACACACACAAATATAAGCATAAATAAATAAATGGTTTTTTTAAAGAAGTGGTCTTATCTCTAAAGAAGCCTCTCTCCTGACAGAGATCACTCTCTGTTATTTCTCCTATTGAAACAGCCTGTTCTCTTGGTGTCTCTGTGACAACATTGTTGTTCTGCACCAGGTGGCAATAGTCCATCTTCTTTTGAGTGGCTTAGGACATAGCTTGGTGCCTGGTGTGCATAAAGACACCTACTCACTTATTAGTATAACTGTGGACATTGATGGCTTTGACTGAAACTTATGGTCCTGATAAACAGAGGTGAGTAAGAAATCCTCTCTTTTGCATTTTGGAAAAGAGCTGCTGCAAAGATTCCTCCCTTTTTTCCACAGACACTCACTGATGCTTCATTTGCTTATATCTTCAACAAGTCTAGACATAAACGTGCCAAGTCCCATTACTGATTTCAAAAAAACTTAGCTGTTCTGGACAGAGTGGCGCACACCTATAACCCCAGTATTCTAGAGGATGAGGTAGGGGAGCAGAGAGGGAGGTGTTCTGTGTCAGCTTACATCATGGCACATAGGACTGAGAGAAATAATTAATAACAATAGCAATAATAAAAAAATTATAAACATAATCAGCTGCCCCACTTGTCATTGCAGAGCAATTGAAACAAGATGCTTAGCCCATTTGACTCAGCATCTACCCTTCCCAAGCCCCAAACCTGGGATTTTCTCAGTCTGTGGATCACATAGGCTTGACAAGAGGCCAGCCACAGAGTAGAATGTTCTGTCATTCTGTGCCACTACTCACCATCATTTCTAGTCTTGTGAGGCCTGCAGGCCTTCAGACAGAGTCCTTTCCCTGTTACAGGAATCTCTTCCCCTTACAAGAAGACTTTGAATAAAATCTCTCCCTCTAAAGTGTATATGTGTTTTCCATCAAATACCATCAGTGGTCTCCAGATGTGACTCTGAGCATCACTGGGATCTATGCAAAGGCATCTCATTATATCTCACGTGAACTAATTATATTAAGTCCCAGAGTAAATTGAGACTACTGAAAATAAAGATAGACAACAACATGATTTTTTGTGTGTTTTGTCTGCATCTTTGTCTGTGCAGCATACACATGCTGTGCTTGCTGTTGTAAACCATCATGTAGGTGCTGGGAATCAAACCTGAGTCCTCTAAAAGAGCTGCTTATGCTCTCAGCTTCTCAGCTATCCTTACAACTCCTACAACACCATTTTTAAATTGCTATTGTAGTAAAACATTTATCATTCTGTAGCTTGCAAAGAGGATAATTACACTTAAATTAGTCTCCGCTTACAACTGACCTAGCTCAAGTCTGAACAGAGCAGGAGACAAGAATCAATACACCTGTCTGCTCTGTGTCTCCTGTCAGAGTGATAACAAAGAACAAGAAGGGATGTAGGCTCAATGAGGCTTCAAATGTTAATACAAAATACTCTGAGGCAGCTGGAGGACCAACAGTGGCTACAAAGCCAGCATCTGTGGACAGGGGAACGTCCAGACTGACAGTGTGATGGTGTAAGTTCATCACACTGCCTTCATTTGAGTTTTAGTTACACTTTCACTTATAACAAAACACTCGATTGAAACATTTATCATAGCTCACAGATATTGTTCATCACAGATATCATAGCTCAGAAGATGCTGTCCTTCATGGTAGGGAAGTCAAAGCACTGGGGACTGAGGCATCTGGTCACATTGCATCTGCAGTCAGGAAACAGAGAACTCCATGCTGGCGCTCAGCTAGCTTTCTCTTTCTCATCCACTTGAAGATTCCAGACCATAAACTGGTCCTGCCAGCATCTAGGATAGATTTTCCTAGCTCAATTAACCTGATCTAGAAACTCCCTCACAGACATGTAAAGAGGTTTGCCTTGTAGGTGGTTCTAGATCCTGTCACCGTCACAATATTAGCCATTACAATGTATACAAATTATGTTTTTCTTATATGAATAAGTCATCAATGAGTTAAACTGTTAATAGTTATGCAATTTCCTCAGCTTACTAGTTGAAATAGGGAGCCCATTTCCCCCTAAAATTCAGAGCTAAAAACATTTTTTTATAGAGTAGCTTGGAAGCTCTTACTTTGAGTTTGATAATGTATCATTCCCTCAAGAGATTGTGTTTATCACCAGCTCCATTTCTCACCAAGACCAAGAAGTGATAGTGAGCAAAACCAAAATAAGTCAGCAAAATGGAAAACAGAGACATCTCCATGCCATCTACTTTTTCTCTCTTCCCAGTAAAAGTGTTCTGACACATTTGTTGCTTTCATATTCCAAAACAGAGTTCAGTGTGAAAAAAAATTGAGGACACGGAGGGAAGATGGCTAGATTCTATTTTTCAGGCCTGTGAGGGTATTAGGAAAGGTGGCTTGGAACTTCCAAATGTAGGGGTAAATTGGCTACTGACAGTAAAACTAGCTGAGAAGAGCAGGAGATTCATATGTGTAAATGAAGGAGCTCAAGAGATCTGTAGATATAAATGAAAGCACTTTGTGTGTGGTGCTGAGAAAAGTGAAGCTATCTGAGGTTATTTTATTTTAATTTAACCTCAATGTTATAATTATCCTTACTGGAGCCATTTTGAGGAAGGCAATGTTCATTTTCCTTCCTCTTTTCTTTTTTGGAGGAGTGAATAGTTGGATGCAGAGTAAAAGACAAAAAAGTTCCTTCACTTGACCCAAGAAGGAAAGATTTCGGGAGTCCCTACTTTCATCAACTCAAGTTACAGAAAGATCCCAAACAATCCATAGACATGCACTGTATCATGGTGACATTCAATACCAGGATTCTACTTGGTTTCCTCTTCCATTATGTTTATATAAACTCTAATTGCATTCTTACTGTTAAACGAGATGAATCTACTGCTCTTGCTCAAGCATCTTGCTTCATGATTTATCTACTGGCATGTGCATGTGTTCAGGCACTCTATCAAGTAATATCTGTACATAACCAACCAAAGGGAAATCTGAATTTCCCAAAAGGAATCTAAGGAGAAAGAGGATGCAAGCATTGTCCCAAGTAACACATCCAGGAAAGGAGCAAGAATACAAAGTCAGGATCATCTGGATATTAATCACTAGGATACCCAACTTCTGAAGGATACCAGAGCAAGGACCTAGAGCCCACAGATGTATAAATGTCTCAACTTCTATAGCTAATTCAATACAACACACACACACACACACACACACACACACACACACACACACACCTGTGCCCTCACCAAGTAACATAAAGTTGATCCAGTTGTAACTGGGTCTTAGACCAGTGTTTTGCTTTATTTGATGCTGAGAATAAACACATGACAAGTGGTTTACAAATGGAAGGGTTGATTATAGCTCACCATTTGGAGGATTACAATCCACATCAGTGAGGAAGGCACAGCAGCAAGGACATAAAGTGGCTGGTCAGATTGCTTCCACAGTCAGAAAGCTAACAGAGATGGATGCTGATACTCGGATGGCATTCTCTTTTCTCCTTTTGATTCAGTCTGGACCCCTAGGCCATGGTGTGGTACCAATGATGTTTAGGGTCGCTCTTCTCACCTTAGTTAAACCTCTCTGGAAATAGCCTCATAACCATGCTCAGAGGTACAGCTCCTAGGCGATTCTAAATCCAGTCAAGGCTGGGTGGTGGTGGTGGTGCACGCCTTTAATCCCAGCACTTGGAGGCAGAGGCAGGTGGATTTCTGAGTTCAAGGCCATCCTGGTCTACAGGGTGAGTTCCAGGACAGCCAGAGCTAGACAGAGAAGCCCCGTTTCAAAAAAAAAGAAAGAAAGAAAGGAAAAGAAAAGAAAAGAAAAGAAAAGAAAAGAAAAGAAAAGAAAAGATTTTTTGGGTTGGTGAGATGGCTCAATGGGTAAGAGCACTGACTGATCTTCCGAAGGTTGTGAGTTCAAATCTCAGCAACCACATGGTGGCTCACAACCATCCATAATGAAATTTGAAGTCCTCTTGTGTGTACTCATTTATAATAATAAATATATCTTTAAAAAAATCCAGTCAAGTTGGCAATGAATATTATCCATAACAATTAGGATCTTCCTTTCCTCTTCTGTGACATTCCACCTATATACAAACCCATCACATGGAACTATTCTATCAGAGGACATGTTGCTCTCTCTGAAAGTCCTTGACATTAATGGCTCATAGTCATGTTCTTATGTTCACTATAATTATGACAAGGATATAAACAAGAGCACTCAGAAATATTAACATGGCTATATTAGCAGATGGTTACAAGTTCCATTGAATTAACTGAATCTCTCCCCCAAACACATTTTTTTTAATTAGGTATTTTCTTTATTTACATGTACATTTTCCCTTTCCCATTTTCCCCTCCAAAACAAACAAACAAACAAACAAACAAAAACAAGAACAAAGCCCTTTTGCCTCCCTCCTCCCAATGCCTGTCACCCCACCTTCTCCCACTTATTGGCCCTGGCATTCCCCTACACTGGGACACAAAACCTTCACAAGGCCGAGGTCCTTTACTCCTATTGATGATCGAATTTGCAATCCTCTACTATATACCTGCTGCCAGTACATTCAATCCCACCCTGTATAGTCCTTGATTGG
>JADRCD010201590.1:0-33537 GCA_019843815.1 Montemys delectorum
CTGAGTTCACGCACTGAATAACTCCTCAGTACCACAGCAGTGCTTTATCTCGTGGGTTTATTTGCTGCAATTGAGATGAGGCCAGGACAGCCCCTGAATTCATCATGCCGCACCAATTACTCCGATTCCTCACCTCATACTGACTATGTTGATGCAATTAGCAAGTCAGAAAAGGCACCATTTTTGGGGTCATTTTCACCATCTAGTAGCTGGAGCAATTACCACTATATTGAACTTCAAATGAAAATCCTTCTGTTGACCTTTAGATCTCAAGTCATCGCACTATTTTTTAAAAACTGTATCTCCTTCTACCTGATTGCAAACCTCACAGATAATGATGCTTCAACAGTGCTTCTTGCACTGTCAAATGTAAAGCCATTCTTAGGACCTCATGTTTCCAACCCTCCTATCATTGGACTATGGCTAGTTGTGCGGACGTGTTTACTCCTTGTATTGTCAAAATTACAATAATTTCAAAACTGAAATAAGTGATTATGACATTACTGCTTTTGTTGCAGTGGACTTCTCATTTATTAAAAAATAAAAGGGAAATGAACTTAAATATATTTATTTTGTTGACTCTTTTAAAGCTTCGTTTCACTTTAGGTTGCTCTTATGAATTGAAAATACCATTTTCAATTTCACAGGTATTCCAAATTCTCATCTCAATGTTAGCTGGGGTCCAATTTGAGCACTAGTCCAGAGAGTTCCTTAAAGGTATCGAAGGAAAATGTGTGCTGCAGGAAGGGTGCACAGGACCATATTTCCATTCTAAAAATGACTATATATCCATTGTCAGATTATATAAATATATGCTACCTTGAATTGAGGAAAAGAAATCTTTAGGTATTTGGTTGAACTTATTGATCTGAATACTGGGTGCCCATTTGCAATGTATTGTTTAGATGGAACATTTTTTTCAAATAAGTCCTTAGTAAAAAATTCAACAACTAGATATGGAGTGTAGAGATTTTGAAAATGTGATGACATAGCTGACTGTTGCTGGTTCTGAAGGTAAAGATGTCTGATGAAAAGGAATACACTTGGCTCTAGGAGGGAAAGGAGGATTTGCAGTAATAGTCATCAAGGTAAGAGATAATGGAATGTAACACCAACCTAGCAATCTGGTCTACCCACAACCTCTAGAAAGAAACAAAGGGTACAGCTTTCATGATGAGGTCTCATGTATAGAACAGAGGACACACCTGTACCATGTTAGGCCCGATCTTCTGACATAGAAGAACATGAAATAAGGATGAGTGTGGATTTAAGCCAGAAAATTGTAAACATTTGGTTTCAATCACAGTACAAAATATTAATGCTCCAAATGCTGACAGAAATATAAGAAGTATCTACCACACAGAAATCAGTCTGCAGTGGGCACTTGGGTGGCATTCTGAGTGCAGTAAAGGAAGGAAGGAAGCACATTTTTGAATCAGCGTGTAAATGAAAGATGAAATGAGTTGCTTATCAATGAACTGAATGCAATAACACATAGGAAGAGGAACTGTTAATGATTATTTAAATTTAGAGATCTTAGGTTAAAAATATCATGTACATTGAATGTGGGTCCCTAATTCAGTCATTCTTAAGTTTGTCCCAGAAAGACCAAGAGTGAAAATCAAGTAGAGACCATTTTTTGTTGCTGCTTTTGAAGTTGGAGAGAGAAACATGATTTAAAAAAAAAAAAAAAAGGTGAATTATGGCTCCAAGAGGAGAAAACAGAGAGGTACTTCATGATGTTATCACTTGTTGGTACATCTGAATATACACGCACTCGGGCATGCACACACACACACACACACACACACACACACACACACACATACACCAAAGACCAAAAAAAAAAAAAATGGACCTGAAATAGAAAGAAGAAAGTACACAGAATGAAAAGATTAAAACCTTGAAAAATCCCTCTAAGGAATAATGAGCAAAGACCTTGCTGAGGAACTCAGTGCTAACTGGGGAGCAGGGTCAGCACCAGGGTCTCACGAACTGTATCAAGAGGCATTTCTCAGCGGTTACTATTCAGAAACCTCATCTGTTTTAGGAAAAGTTCTGAAACAGAACATTATAATGACTGTGGACATCTGTGATCACAATTCTCTTGCTTTAAAATAAGACTAGGAACCCTGTGGTTTTCCCCTTTATAACAGCACTGAATGAGTTATAGCTGAGCATGTGTGCATAGTTCTGTGAGGGATGGAAATATGGGTGAGGTGGAGACTGGGTACCCAACATATGTGAGGTCATCTGCTTGACTCCTAGCATGCCCCAAATAAAAAGGAAATAAGTTATGTTAATACCACAATGTGATGTTAATTAGGCAAATGTTTGAGAGTTGCGGTTCCTATTATGTCTTAGCATGACTCCAAGGGAACCTACTTTTGCACATGTTAGTACCATTCTTTGTTACTTTGAGATTTAAAATGGATTGATTTTTTTGCTATATAATTTGTGGGTTTTTTTTTTCAGTATAATTATCACACTTTTGGAAACAGATGGGTGGTTACTGACTTAAAAACAGTTAAGTGTCAATATAAATATTCTGTTTTATCTGGCAGGATCTGGGGAAGATTCATGTTTGTCTGTTTGGGAATTGCCCAATATTTTTGTTTACTTATTATTACACAAATACTAAATAGGATGACTTAGATAAATATAATTATGTAATAATTTAAAAATTATACTTTTCTGCTATTTTTTGAGGGGTTGGGACAAAAATCCAGGGTCTTGCGCATGTTAGGCATGCCATAACTATCACTGAGCTATAGTGGAAGGCGTTTTAATTTTTGGCTTTTAAAACTGAGGAACTCTGAGGGTACTAGTTAGTTCATATTGTTGTTCATCCTAAGGGGCTACAAACCCTTCAGCTCCATAGATCCTTTCTCTAACTCCTTCATTGGGGACCATATACTCAGTTCAATGAATGACTGTAAGTCTCTACATTTGTATTAGTCAGGTATTGTCAGAGCCTCTCAAGAGATAGCTATATTTAGGCTGGCTTGTCCTTCCTTCAGTCTCTGTTCCATAGTTAATCTCTGCCACTCCTTCCGTGGGTATTTGGTTCTCCCTTTTAAGAAGAAATGAACTAGTACCCTCAGAGCTCCCAGGGACCCAACCACCAATCAAGGACTATACATGATGGGACTGAATGTTCTGGCAGCATGTGTATAATAGAGGATTGCAAATTCGATCATCAATAGGAGGAAAGGACCTCGGCCTTGTGAAGGTTTTGTGCCCCAGTATAGGGGAATGCCAGTGCCAATAAGTGGGAGAGGGTGGGATGGCAGGCATGGGGAGGGGGGAGGCAACAGGGGTTTGTTCTCGTTGTTTTTGTTTGTTTGTTTGTTTTTTGGAGGGGAAACTGGGAAGGGAGAAATTTACATGTAAATAAAGAAAATATCTAATAAAAAAAAGAAAAAAAACCTGAGTTACCTAGTTTATTTCTGAGCATTTTCTGTAGGTCAGCAAGAGTTAACTCGTGATCTAATATAATTGGCCAGCTGGGTAGCTAGGTTTATAGACTTGCTTCACCAGCATGGAAATGTCCTCCTTATTTTGCAGATATAACTATCAACAACTTCTATTTCCAGAATATAGGAAATAACATTATTATAGGTACTTAATTTTGTGTTTTTCTTTATATATTCCTGGAACTTCAATTCTCTATGAAGTTAGGTGCTTCCTCTCCCACCAAGACCAGACAAAGCAGCCCAGCTACTAGAACATATCCCACATATAGGAAACAGCTTTTTGGATAGACCCTGTTCTAGTTGTTCAGGAACACATGAAGGCCAAGCTGCACATCTGCTACATATGAACAGGGAGGCCTAGGTCCAGCCTGTGTATGTTCTTTCATTAGTTGTTCTGACTCTGAGCAACTTACAGGACCAGGTTAGTTGGCTCTGTTGGTTTTCCTGTGGGGTTCCTATCCACTTTTGTTCCCTCAATCCTTCCTCCTGTACTTCCATAACAGTCCCCAAGCTCCATCCACTGTTTGGCTGTGGGTAGCTCTATCAGTGGGAGTCAGCTGCTGGGTGGAGTCTCTCAGAGGACTACACACCTGTAAGCATAGCATACTATCACTAATAGTGTTAGGGATTGGTGCTTGCCCATGGGATACATCTCAGTTTGAGCTTGTTATTGGTTATTGGCATTCCCGGAGTCTCTGTTCTCTCCTGTGTGCCTGCATATCTTGTAGCCATGATATATCTTGGATTGAAGGTTTTGTGTGTGGGTTAGTGTCTTTATTGTTCTACTGGAGTTCCTGTCTATCTACAGTAAGTGGCCTCTTCAGTTTCCTTATCCTCAATGTAGTGAGTCATAGCTAAGATTACTCACATTGACTCTTGGGTACCCTCATTATCCCAGATCTCTGTCTCATCATGGAGATGCACCTACTTCCTCATTCCCATTAGTTACAGATTTCCATTCATTCTGATGACCATCTAGCTATTTCTCCTGTCCTGTCCACAACTGATCATGAATGCTCCCATTCCCCCCTCCCATCCTCCCTCCCTCCCATATCCATCCTTCATCTGCCTCTTATGACTATTTTATTCCCCTTTATAATTGAGATTTAAGCTTCCTCACTTGGGGCTTCCTTCTTGTTTAGCTTCTTTGGGTCTTTGGAGTGTAATATGGAACCTGTATTTTATGGCTAGTATCCACTTATAAATATGTATAAACCATATATGTCCTTTTAGGACTGGATTATCTTATGCAGGATGATATCCACACAAGTTCCATACATTTGCCTGAAAAATTCATGATATTTTGCTTTTTAATAGCTGAATGGTATTCTATTGTGTAGATGTACCACATTTTCTTTATCCATTTTTCAGTTGAGGGACATCTAGGATTTTTACAGTTTCTGGCTATTACGAGTAAAGCATGTATGAACATAGTTGAGCAAGTGTCTTTGTGGGATGTTGGAGCATCTTTTGGTTATATGCCCAGAAGTGGTATAGCTGGGTCTTGTGTTAGAACTGTTCCTAGTTTTCTGAGAAAATGACAAGTTGATTTCCAAAGTGGGCGTATAAATTTGCACTTTCTTCAGCAATGGAGGAGTGTTCCCCTTGATCCACATTCTTGCCAGCATTTACTATCTATTGAGGTTTTGATCTTAGCTATTCTGATGGATGTAAGATGGAACTTCACAGTTGTTTTGATTTGCATTTCCCTGATGACTAAGTACTAGGAAGATTTCTTTAAGTGTTTCTTGACCATTCAAGATTCCTTGTTGAGAATTCTCTCTTTAATTCTGTAGCCCATTTTCAAATTTGGGGTATTTGGATTATTAGTGTCCACTTTCTTAAGTTATTGTAAATTTTCTGTATGAGCATTCTATCAGAAGTAGGGTTGTTGAAGACATTTTCCCAATCTGTGGGCTGACTATTTGTCCTATTGACAATATCCATTGCCTTACAGAAACTTTGCAGTTCTATAATGTCCCATTTATCAATTGTTGCTCTTAGAAGCTTAGCCATTGGTATTTTGTTTAGGAACTTCTCTCCTATATAAATGCATTCAAAGATATTTCCCACTTTCTATTCTATGAAATTTAGTGTATCCACTTTTATGTCCTTGAGCCACTTTCAGTTGAGTTTTGTGCAGGGTTATAAATATGGATCTATTTTCATTTTTCTACATGTAGACATGCAGTTAGTCCAGCTCCGTTTGTTGAACATACTTTTATCTTTCCAGTGTATGGTTTTGGTTTCTTTTACAAAAAATTAAGTACTCATAGGTGTGTATGTTCATTTCTAGGTCAATTTGATTCCATTGATCTACATGTCTTTCTGTACCAATACCTGGCAGTTTTTATCACTATTACTCTGTAGTATATAGCTTGAGTAAGGAATAGCAATTCCTCTTGAAGTTCTTCTATTTTTTAGGATTATTTCTACTTTCCTGATTTTTTTTTCAATATGATTGTGAGAATTGCTCTTTTAAGGTCTATAAAAATTGTGTTGGATTGTCATGAGGATTGCATTGAATCTGTAGATTATTATTGATAAGATAGCAATTTTCACTATGTTAATCTAACTATGAGCATGAGAGAACTTTCCATCTTCTGATGTTTTCTTTAATTTTTTTTCTAGGTATTTTTTCACTTGCTTGGTTAGAGTTACAACAAAATGTATTATATTATTCTTGGATATTATAAAGGGTATTGATTCCCTATTTTCTTCTCACCCTGTTTACCATTTGTATAAAGGAGAGCTACTGATTTCTCTGAATTAATTTTTTATCTAGACATTTTGCTGAAGATGTTTATCAGCTGTAGGAGTTCTCTGGCAGAATTTTTGGAGTTGATTATGTATACTATCATATCATCTGCAAATAGTGATACTTTGACTTTTTCTTTCCCATTTTCCATCCCCTTGATCATCTTTAGTTGACTTATTGCTCTGGCTAGAACTTCAATTACTATATTAAAGAGATAGGGAGAGAGTGGGAGTCTCTGTCCTTGATTTTAGGAGAAATGTTTTAAATTTATTTCCATTTAGTTAGATACTGGCTATTGGCTTGCTGTATATTGCTTTGATTATGCTTATGTATGTGCCTTGTATCCATGGTTTCTCTAATACTTTTAACATAAAGAGGTATTACATTTTGTCAAAGGTTTTTATAGCATCTAATAATCATGTAATTTTTTCTTTCAGTTTGTTTATAGGGTAGATTATATTAATAATTTTTTGTGTATTTAACCATTCCTGAATCACTGGGATGAAGACTACTTGATCTTGACTGATGATGTCTTTGATGTGTTCCTAGATTCAGATTGTGAGTATTTTATTGAGTATTTTTGCTTCAATCTTCACAAGAGAAATTACTCTAATTTCTTTATTTGTCAAGTTTTTGTTTAGTTTAGGTATCATGGTGACTGGGGCCTCATAGAATTATTTGGCAGTGTTTCTTCTGTTTCTATTTTGTGGAATAATTTGAAGAATATTGGAATTAGCTACTCTTTGAAGGTCTGGTAGAATTCTGCATTGAAACCACCTGGCCCTGGGCTTGCCACTGAGATAGGTTTCCTGTATGCAGCAAAATGTTGGGTCTTGTTTATGTATCCAGTCTGTTAGTCTATGTATTTTCATAGGGAAATTATAGTCAATGGACATTAAGAGATATTAAGGAAAAAAGATTGTTGCTTCCTGTTATTTTTGTTGATAAAGGTGAGATTATGTTTTCTGTGGATATCTTCTTTTTGGTTTGTTAAAAAAAGATTATTTTCTTGCTTTTTCTTGGGTATAGGTCCCATCCTGTGTTGGAGTTTTCCATATATTATCCTTTGAAGGGTTGGATTTGTGGAGACATATTGGATAAATTTGTTTTTTGACATGGAATATCTTGGTTTCTCCATCTATAGTTATTGAGAGTTTTGCTGGGTATAGTAGTCTGGGCTAGCATTTGTGTTCTCTTAGGGTCTGCATGATGTCTGATGAGTATCTTCTAGCTTTCATAGTCTCTGGTGAGAAGTCTGGTATAATTCTAATAGGTCTGTCTTTAAATATTACTTGACTTTTTCCCTTACTGCTTTTAATATTCATTCTTTTTTTTGTGTGCATTTCATTTTTCGATTATTATGTGATGGGAGAAATTTCTTTTCTGATCCAATCTATAGGTGTTCTGTAGGCTTCCTGTATGTTCATAGGCATCTCTTTCTTTAGGTTAGGGAAGTTTTCTTCTATAATTTTGTTGAAGATATTTACTGGCCTTTCAAGTTGGGAATCTTCACTCTCGTATATACCTATTATCCTTGGGTTTTCTTTGATTGTTGTGTCAATGTTTGCTATGGTATCTTCTGCACCTGAGATTTTCTCTTCTATCTCTCATATTCTGTTGGTGATGCTTTCATCTACGGCTCCTGATCTCTTTCCTAGTTTTTCTACCTCCAGAGTTGCCTCCCCTTGTGATTTCTTTATTGTTTCTACTTCCACTTTTAGATCCTGGATGGTTTTGTTCAAGTCCTTCACCACTTTGGTTATGTTTTCCTCAAATTCTTTAAAAGAGTTTTGTGTTTCCTCTTTAAGGTCTTCTACCTGTTTACCTGTGTTCTCCTAGATTTCTTTAAGGGAGTTACTTATGTCCTTCTTAAAATACTCTATCAGCATCATGTGATGTGATTTTAAATTCACATATTATTTTTCTGGTGTGTTGGAGTAACCAGGACTTGCTGTGATAGGAGAACTGGGTTCTTAAGATGCCAAGTAGTCTTGGTTTCTGTTGGTAAGATTCTTGCATTTGCCTTTCACCATCTGGTATCTCAGATGTTAGATGTTCTTACTGTCTCTGGCTGGAGCTTGTTCCTTCTGTGTGTATGTAAGCCTCTGTGAGCACTCCTGGATACCAACTCTCTCCTAGCAGAATTTGTGTACAGAGGACACTGGAACAGCCCAAGCTCTGCCTGTAGATAGTGGACTGGAAGGATCCTGTCCCAGCTGTTCCACTGTTCTTACTCTCCATGTGATCTTGACTGCCCAACTCCAGACAGTTCTTGGAGAGAAAGTGATTATCTCACCTGCCACTCCTTCTCCAATCCTGGGAGAGAAAGCATTCCTGGGAGAACAGGTCTCTCCTGGGGGAATCTGTGAACAATGGGCTATGGATCAGCCTCAGCTCAGGTTCAAAAGTTATGAAACAAAAGGATTTAACAGATATCTATACAACATTTTATCTTAAAATAAAAGAATATACCTTTTTCTCAGCATCTCATGATAACTTTTCCAAAATTGAACATATAATCAGTCACAAGCTGCAGTAGCTATTCTAATATCGAATAAAATCGACTTGCAACCTAAGGTTATCAAAAAGTTAAGGAAAAACACTTCATACTCGTCAAAGGAAAAATCTACCAAGAAGAACTCTCCATTCAGAACATCTATGCCCCTAATGCAAAGGGCACCCACATCATAATGCAAAGGGCACCCACATCATAAAAGAAACTTTATTAAAACTCAAAGCACACATAACTGTGGGAGACTTCAACACCCCACTCTCAGCAAGGGACAGATCATGGAAGTAGAAACGAAATGGACACAGTGAAACTAACAAAAGTTTTGAACCAAATGGATTTAACAGATATCTATACAACATTTTATCCTAAAACAAAAGAATATACCCTTATTCTCAGTACCTCATGGTAACTTCTCCAAAACTGAACATATAACAGTCACAAAACAGGCCTCAACAGATACAAGAAGATTGGAAAAATACCATCTATCCTATCTTATCTCCAAAGACTACAGCTGGTTTTCAATAACAACATAAACAGTAGAAAGCACACATACATGTGGAAGCTGAACAACATTCTACTCAATGATAACTTGGTCAAGGAAGAAATAAAGAAAGAAATTAAAGACTATTTAGAATTAAATAAAAAAGAAGCATCTGTCCCAACACCAGGAGTAACTGGGACCAGTGAGACTCAGGCACAGAGGAACTCCACCAGCCCAGCAGCACAGGTTCCTTCCAGTCTGTCTGTGCCAGTATACTGAGAAGACCTTGGGTAAAAACTCTGCAGCCAGTCCTACAACACCCAGAGGAAGCTCTACTCCCAGATGCTCAAACAGGCCCAGGATCACACGATCCCAGAATCACAGGATCACAGAGACAGCTTGACTCTGAGGAGTTCTGACACAATCAGGATCACAGGAAGGACAGGCCCCAGTCAGATTTAGCCAGGGCAGATAACCAGATAGCAGGAGGCAAGCATAAGAATATAAGCAACAGAAACAAAGGTTACTTGGCACCCTCAGAATACAATTATCCCACCATAGCAAGTCCTGGACATTCCATCAAACTGGAAAAGTAAGATTCAGATCTAAAATCACTTCTCATGATGATGATATAGGACTTTAAGAAGGACATAAATAACTCCCTCAAAGAAATACAGGAGAACATAGGTAAACAGCTAGAAGTACTTGAAGAGGAAACACAAACATCACTTAAGGAACTACAGAAAAACAGAATCAAACAGGTGAAGGAAATGAACATACCTAAAATTATGGGACACAATGAAATCAGTCCTAAGAGGAAAACTCAAATCTCTGAATGCCTCCAAAAAGAAACTGAAGATAGTATACACTAGGAGCTTGACAGCACATCTGGAAGCTCTAACACAAAAAGACACAAATACACCCAAAAGGAGTAGAAGGTAAGAAATAATTGAATACAAGGCAGAAATCAGCCAAGTGGAAAGAAAAAGAGCTATACAAAGAATCAACAAAACCAGGAGCTGTTTCTTTGAGAAAACCAATAAAATAGAGAAACCCTTAGCTAGACTAACTAGAGGACACAGAGACAGTATCCTAATCAACAAAATCAGAAATGAAGAGAGATATAACAACAGAAACTGAGTAAATCCAAAAAATCATCAGATCATATACTCAACACAACTGGAAAACCTGGATGAAATGGACAATTTTCTAGATAGAAACCAGATACCAAAGTTAAATCAGGATCAGATAAACAATCTAAACAGTCCCATAGCCACAAAAGAAATAGAAATTGTTATTATATAACCTCCCAACTGAAAAAAAAAAAAAGCCCAGGTCCAGGGGTTTAGTGCATAGTTCTATCAGACCTTCAAAGAAGACCTAATACCAATACTCCTCATGCTGTTCCACAACATGGAAACATAAGCTACTCTACCCAATACATTCTATGAAGCCGGAATTACTCTGATACCTAAACCACACAACAACCCAACAAAGAAAGAGAACTTCAGAACAATTTCTGTAATGAATATCAATGCAAAAATAATAAAATTCTTGCAAATTGAATCCAAGAACGCATTAAAACAACCAGCCATCACAATCAAGTAGGCTTCATCCCAGGGATGCAGGGATGGTTGAATATAAGGAAATCCAACAATGTAATCCACTATATAAAGAAACTCAAAGAAAAAACATATGATCATTTCATAAGATGCTGAGAAAGCATTTGACAAAATCCAATACCCGTCCATGATAAAAATCTTGGAAAGATCAGAAATTCAAGGCCCATACCTAAACATAGTAGCAATATACAACAAACCACTAGTCAAGATCAAACTAAATGGAGAGAAACTTGAAGCAATCTCACTAAAATCATGGACTAGACAAGGTTTCCCACTCTCTTCCTATCTGTGCAATATAGTACTCAAAGTCCTAGTCAGAGTTAATAGGCACCAAAAGGAGATCAAAGAGATACAAATTGGAAAGGAAGAAGTCAAAACACTACTATTTGTGGATGATATGATAGTATACTTAATTAACCCCAAAAATTCCACTAGAGAACTCCTAAACTTGACAAACAACTTCAGCAAAGTAGCTGGATATAAAATTACTCAAACATATTAGTGGCCTTCCTCTACATAAAGTATAAACAGGCTGAGAAAGAAATTAGGTAAACAACACCCTTCACAATAGTCACAAATAATATAAAATACCTTGGTCTGACTCTAACTAAGCAAGCAAAAGATTTGTATGACAAGAACTTTAAGACTCTGAAGAAAGAAATTGAAGAAGATCTCAGAAAATGGAAAGATCTCTCATGTTCATGGATTAGCAGGATTAATATAGTAAAAGTGGCCATCTTGCTGAAAGCAATCTACAGATTCAATGCAATCCCATCAAATTCCAACTCAATTCTTCACAGAATAAGAAAGAGCAATTTGCAAATTCATCTTGAATAACAAAAATTGTAGGATATCGAAAAATATTCTCATTATGAAAGAACTTCTGGTGGAATCATCATACCTGAACTCAAGCTGTTCTACAGAGCAATAGTGATTAAAAAAACTGCATGGTACAGTGACAGGCAGGTATATCAATGAAATAGAATTGAAGACCCAGAAAAGAACCCACATACCTATGGTCAGTTGATCTTTGACAAAGGAGCTAAAACCATCCAGTGGAAAAAAGACAGCATTTTCAACAAATGGTGCTGGCTACACTGGCAGTTAGCATATAGAGGAATGCAAATAGATCCATTCTTATCTCCTTGTAGAAAGCTCAAGTCCAGGTGGATCAAGGACCTCCACATAAAACCAGATACACTAAAACTAATAGAAGAGAATATTGGAAAGAGCCTAGAGCACATGGGTTCCTTAACAGAACACCAATACCTTATGCTCTAAGATGAAGAATTGACAAATGGGTCCTTATAAAACTGCAAAATCTATAGAACTCCAAATAGACTGGATCAGAAAAGAAATTCTTCCCAACACATAATAATAAAAACACCAAATGCACTAAACAAAGAAAGAATTTTAAAAGCAGTTAGGAAAAAAAGGCAAGTAACATATGAAGGCAGGCCTATCAGAATTACACCAGACTTCTCACCAGAGACTATGAAAGCTAGAAGATCCTGGGCAGATGTCATTCAGACCCTACAAGAACACAAATACCAGCCCAGGCTACTATACCCAGCAAAACTCTCAACTACCATAGATGGAGAAAACAAGATATTCCATGAAAAAACAAAATTTACACAATATCTTTCCACAAATCCAGCCCTACAAAGGATAATAGATGAAAACATCAACATAAGGAGCAAAACTACATCCTAGAAGAAGCAAGAAAGTAATCTTTCAACAAATCCACACAAATCTAATTCCACTTCTTACAACAAAAACAACAGGAACTGACAATTACCTTTTCTTAATACCTTAATATGAAAATTAATATTACCAATATATCCTAAGTGATTGAAATCCAAAAATAGGAGGAATTAGAAATTTGTTGATTGTCATCCAATGGTCTCTCTAATTTGGTAATTGGAGAAATAGGTCCAATATTGTACAATATATATATATTCAGCTTGCTTATGACAGTATCTTGCTGTGTACAACATAAGGGTCTTGAAATCTTGCTTCTCCTATCTCAGCCTCTCTATTAGTAGTATTGTTTATTTAATGTTTTTACACTATACTATGCTTTTCAGAACAGTTTATATATTTCAAAAGTATTTGTATACCCAAGGGAGACATAGACAATTAACTTGGGAGGTTGCTTGTAGGAAAGTGAACAACAAAGAATGAGACTGAATGCTTTGCTTGACATTTGTAGCTCTTGTATCAAGTTTGAAGAAGAGGACTTTACAAGTTACTCTTTCACTGAGATGAATGCTTTCCCAAATTATCACAACCAATGAAATAGATTCTTACCCTCACCTAATGTCTGTGCCACCCTCCAAGCAGAACCATTGATCATTGAAACAATTAGTGAATAACTTTATGGATAGACTATCTTAATACACACACCATTTCTTAAATGAATGTAACCTGTTCTCTGTGGCCTGAAAATAAAGTTACTCACTCAAGTCAAATAGTTTTGACCATAGCAGGAAGTCTGTATCCAAAAATCGTGCCTACAGTTCATTCCTTGGTGCAGAACTGTTCACTCTCAGCTTAGCTACGATGGAGGTAAAATCCTTCGGTGATTTGAGGGTCATTGAAGTACAGCCTTATTACAAGGAAATCCAATGTCTAAAAATTGTTTTTATTTTGGGCTTGTACCACAGAAAGAGCCAAGATTTTAAACTCTACAAAATATAAAATAAACAAACAAAAAGACTTTACATATTTATGTTCATTTAAGAAAATACTAGTAGTGATGTATTATTTCAAAATATACAGTTAATATGTTTGGACTTATTTGAAATACTGAGAAAAACATATGTATTTGCAGTATTGCTGTAGATAAGCATCTATATAACACTATTAAATTGATTGTTTTATATCAAACAACATTTATAATATTCATTTTATTGTTATAATATTTTATAAATTTTAAGGAATATGAAAAAAACATATTGTAGATATTGAAGAGGGAGTCTCTGGGGAGGAGTTGGGGTACAAAAGGGAAACAAGAATTCTATTTACTTAAAATATGTTTTTAAATGTTAACAAATTCAGACAAATTGAAATCATGTAACTTTTCTCATCATAATGCAATAAAAGTTAAAAAAAGAAATTCAAAAAAATCTATTTCAATTAAAACAAATATGAAAAATAAAGAGCAGGTTCTAAAAAAAAACATTACAAAATTATTAGATAAAAGGATGAAGCAAAACCTTTCACTTTCAAGTTGAACACAGAAATCAAACACACATACACATACATACACACACACACACACACACACACACATTTAATCACACTTAATGACTTTTATTTTAATCATTCCTCAATAGTCCTAAATTTAACCACCAGAGGAAGATTAAGTTTCTGTTCACTTAATGCCTCCCAAAGGGGATTAAATTTAGCATGAACTAGAAGAAGCACCATATTCAAACATTACATTAGCCATATAATTAACATTCAATGAATAAATGTCCCAAATTAATAAGCATGGTTATATATTCTGGTAATCCCAGAAGTCAGTAGTTGAATGCTAGTCTTAGTTACTCTAAAAGGAAAGTATCTAGAATGATATTCTTCATTTTGAGCATATTTTCAATTTGTGTTTTTCATTTGCAAAGTCACTTTGTTAATTTTTATTGAACTGTAGTATTTCTATGCTGTTCACTGAAAATTTTGGTATGTCTAAACAAAACTCTTAAATAAGCATACAATCTTTGATAAAAAATATGATCTTAAAGTCTCATTAAAATGCTGGCATTGGACTAATTACTAAACAAATGAATAAATATAAAATACCAATGAAAACATAAGAATAGTGACAAAAATATATAATTTCTTCATTGTGAAAGAAATTATAATGAAAGAAAGACAAAAGCTGCTATAAAGTAGAAAAGGGTAGAGGACATTTCAAACTGAAGGAGTGGTATGAATTGTTACAAGAAACAAGCAGTTCTGAAATTATAAGGTCAAAGTACTTGGAGTTCATGAATAGAAAGGCTTTTAAAATGATAAAGTTTAAGGATTGGGGAGGTTCAGAGCATGAAGAAATGTCAAATGTCTTGTTACAGATATTAAAAACTCTGTTTGATCTGCTATCATTGGTACCACATATGCAGAAGCTGGTATCTTTCTTCTTGGAGTGATGGCATAAGATTCTGGCTATATAAAGAAGAGTCACTCCATCATTACATAAAGTAATTTTATAGACAAGTAGACTAATAATTTTGTATATAATTAAGACTCTATTTTATAAAAATAATTAAAGGAAGACCAAATAATAATAAAATAATATGAAGCTATATAGACATAAGAATTTAATCCATAGCTGGAGTACAACTTCATGAGAACGACTATTGAAAAAACTGAGAATTGTGTTTTGGTTGGCAGTTACATGTGAACTGTAAACTAGAAAACAGATACACATGAAGTAGTTTTTGGTAACTCAACGCTATTCTGTGTTGATGCTAATAACTTCTCTTTAATTTTCATGTGGAGCAAAGTAAATTCTTTTAATTATATGGTAATTTTTCTCCTAGAATTTCATATAAATTACACCTTGCAATATTGTATGTAATTCTGATGTCTCCTTAGATTTCTTGATATGGTCACATAGTTGCAAATCAGATTTTATGTATGTTTCTCTTTGTTTAACTTAAAAGTCATACAAATGTAAGAATGTTCTTAAATGATTCAAGCTATTTTATCAGAAACAGAAAGTTTAGAATCATTGCCTAATGCACAGAATTCCAATAGGCTACTATCATTTAAATTACCAGCAACACCCTCCACATCACTTTAAAAATACCCCAAAGAGGTAGAGCCATCTGTGAAGAGCACAGATTTACTAGGTGAATTTTAATTTTTAAGTAAAACTATTTAAAATTCCAATCCATTACTATGATTGAATAATTTAAATGTCCATTTGAAAATTCTGGTAGAATTGAAGCAATAAATCTTCACCACAGACAGCCAGATACTACCATCATGCTCTTTGAGTGTCCAGCTTCAGGTGCCCACCCTAAAGTATTTTCTTGTGACAGCAGAAACCAAGTCAACATATTCTGCCTGTGTGTGGATGATAAAATGAATCATGTCTGTAGAAGCTTGAAGCTAAGATGTTTCTATAACAAATGCCATGTCCTTCAGTACATATGATATATTCATGGTGACAACTACATTTTATTCCCTGTGTCATTAATTATAAGGTAAAATGCACAAAAAAATTAGGGAAAATTTGTTCTGATAGTACCTGACTAATATAGATGAAGATACTCATAGCCAACCATCAGACTGAGCACAGGGAACCCAATGGAAGAGTTAGGGAAAGGACTGAAGGAGCTGAAGGGGATAATAACCCTAGGAAGAAAAACAATATCAACTAACCAGATCCCACAGAGTTCTCAGAGAGTAAACCACCAACCAAGAGTATACATGGAGGGACTCATGGCTCCAGCTGCATATATGTAGCAGAGGATGGCCTTTTCTGGCATCATTGGGAGGGGAGGCCCTTGGTCCTGTGGAGTCTTGATGCCCCAGCATAGGGAGATACTAGAGTGGTGAGGCAGGAGTAGGTGGGTACATGAGGGAGCACTCTCATAGACACAAAGGGGAGGGGTGATGAGAGGGAGTGTTTGTGGAGGGGAGACTGGGATGGGAGGTAACATTTGAAATGTAAGTAAATTTAATAATCAATAAAAATTATAACTGATGTTTAAATCAATAAGATTTCACCATGCAGATTTGAACAAATTTGGCCAAACTGTACTTCCATAGCACAACTGAGAAAATTCAGTACTCTTTTTTTTTTTTGTGAATATTCCAAACCCAGCATCATTACCATCAAGAAGAGAACTATCAGATGATAATCAGAATGTAAGTGTTTACAAGCAGAACTTAAGGTCTGAAAGAAAAACTATTTCTTCATTCACACTATTTTCACTTTTTCTTCCATTTTGTAAATTGTATAGTAGTATCTTGATTGAACATATTTCTATTTCTATCTTCTATTTAATCAGTTTATCATCTATCTATAAGCTATCTATCTATCTATCTATCTATCTATCTATCCATCCATCCATTTAAGACAGGACTTCTTGGTGTCACAAGTAAGCTTCAAGTTTTCTTTCTTCTCACCTCTGTCTTCTGAGTACTACAATTATAGGCATACATATCCATACTTAGCTTGATAATATTTTGAAGATGCACTTAAACCTTGAGAGACTTGAGGACCCAGGGAATGTGGAGGTCTGGTGAGGTAGGGGTGAGGGGTGGGGATATCCTCTTGGAGATGGATGAAGGAGGTATGGGATGGAGAGTGGTTGTGGGGGACAGACTGGGAGAGAGGTGAAGACTGTACTGTAAAAAAGAATTAAAGAACAAAAATATTAAGAAGGTTATGACTTTTACAAAATCCTTATTTCCCTCTCTCTGTCTCTCTCTGTCTCTCTGTCTTTCTATCTCTGTTTATGTGTGTGTATGTTTGTGTGTGGGGTGTGTGTGTGTGTGAACATCATGTTATATGTGTAGAAGTGAAAAGAAACCAGTGGGAGATAATTCTTTTCTTCCATTATGCAAATCCAAGCTTTTTAGTTCAGTTTGTCAGGTTTTAGTGGCATGATTTGTATATATTCACCCATCTTGCTAGCCTGTAGATATGATCACTTAAAAATTATTTTATATATTATTATATTTGCATTACTATTACCACACTTATTTTGAGAACAACTTAAGGGAAGATATTTTATTTTGGTTCATGTTTTCAGTTCTTCCTAAAGAGAAAAGAAAGCATTGCAGAAAGGCTTCTAAGACACAAGCAGTGGTGATGTAACCTTCAAAGGCCTGACCCTAAAAACACACACTTATTAGTTAGCACTACAGCTTTCAAAATAGTACCAAAATTTGTGAAGTGAGTTTCCCAGGCAAGAATTTGTGGAGATATTTATTATTTATATTTAAATTATAACATTCAAATCTGATTCTTCCCTCTGAAGGTTCATGGTTATCTCAATGGAAAATGCATTTAGTCTGACTTCAACTACCCTGAACACTGTTCAATCCCTCTACAGACTTTCAAGGTTTCCTCTTAACTGTGAGCATCTGCTATTCAAAAGAGACATATATTCCAAAACAAACAAGCTGGAAGCAAGCATCACCATTTCAAAATGAAGGACAACATGAAAAGGTTGGTCCAAAGCAAGAATGAAATGTTCCATGATAGGTCTTAATTCCAAATGTGTACGCCCTGCACGTCCATGTCCAATAAGCATACCTTGCATCAGCTTTCTTTGATGCCTTTGCTTTCCTCAGCAGGTATTGCATGGTCCTGGAATCTTCAGTGTTTTTGTAATATTTTTGTCACTTAGATAGCACACTTATATCTACACACATACTCTATCAAAAAGTTGTTAGCAGGGAAGTGGACTGTATACTACCTGGTTCAGAGACGTTTATCTGGTGGCTTGGTGAAGGCTCCATGACCCACAACTCCTTATTATGTATGCTTTGCCCATTGTTTTCTGGTCTATGGTTTTGGCTAAGGAATTAGTTATTGATCAGTTGAACATTTTAGCATTAGCTGTTTCTGTTTGACAGTGAAGGTAAAACTATTTTTCCTTTCTAATGTTTGATTATTATATGTTCATTGGTATTCCTTTGAACTTGAACTTTTAGAACATCTGAATTCACAATAAGAAATGAAATGTGTATTCTGAAGTGGATATATTCCTAGTATTTGTACAACTTAGAAATCTTTGAACTTTTTTTTCAAATTTTTTATGTCTGTGTTTTCTAATGTTCTTTCTGCTTTCTGAAACTTGGATTATGCATGCTCTGAGAGAATAAAAATCTAAAGAAGGAAGCTAAAATCTGTTCATTAAAAAAATAATAATAATTCTAAGCAAGGCAGTGGTGGCATACACCTTTAATTCCAGCACTTGGGAGGCAGAGGCAGGTGGATTTCTGAGTTCAAGGCCAGCCTGGTCTACAGAATGAGTTCCAGAACAGCCAGGGCTATACAGAGTAAAACCAAAAATCTCAAAAAATTTCAAAAAACAAAAATAATAGTAATAATAATAATAATAATAATAATAATAATTCTATGTAGCTGTAAAAATTGCTCAAAAGTTATAAGCATGGGGTGCTCCTCTAGAGAACATGTATTAGAACTCCTTTACCCAAGTGAGTGTGTATTTCTAACTTTAGTTTCAGGATATCCACTGTCCTCTGCAAGCACTGAATCCATATAGTATATAAACATATATGTTGTAAAACATCAATATACAGTTAACTGATGGATGATGCCAGCCAGAGAAATGATCTTCCTTAGAGAAGAACAAATCCGTTTGTTATCCAATACCACCTACTCAACACTGAAAACATGGGTAGCAAAATTGAAAACATGGGTCCACATGCATTTATGTATATTTCTATGTATGCACATAGGTTTGTATGTATGTGTGTATGGGCATATGTGTGTATACTTGGATATATGCATGTTTTATGTCCCAGAAAAGAAGGAATGTATTTATATTGTATTCTCTTTTTGTTACATTTTTTTTAAATTAGGTATTTTCTTTATTTACATGTAAATTTCTCCTTTGCCAGTTTCCCCTACAAAAAACAAACAAACAAACAAACAAAAAACAACAAGAACAAACCCCTGTTGCCTCTCCCATCCCCATGCCTGCCACCCCACCCTCTCCCACTTATTGGCCCTGGCATTCCCCTACACTGGGGCACAGAACCTTCACAGGGCTGAGGACCTCTCTTCCTATTGATGATCAGATTTGCAATCCTCTACTATACACATGCTGCCAAAACAGTCAGTCCCACCATATATAGTCCTTGGTTGGCAGTTGGGTCCCTGGGAGCTCTGAGGATACTAGTTAGTTCATATCGTTGTTCATCCTAAGGGGCTGCTTATTGTTTAAGTTATTTTAAAAACACTAATACACATATAATTTTAAAAAATTATTTTGGTTTTCATTGCACAAAACTCAGGAGCAGACATATTGACAATTTTACAAAACTTTGAAGATGAACTTAACAGGAAAGCTCATCAAATTATTCCTCAAATCATAAAGAATGAGAACTTTCTAAGAATTCAGTAGCACCAGTATTATCTAATACAAAAACAAAGCAGGGAACAGTAGCAAAACAAGAAAATCATGAAATTCTTGGTTTGATGTACATTATGAAATTATCATCAATAAAATAACTGCAAACCAAATTAAGCATTTCATTAAAAATTATACACACAGACTAAGTTTTTATTTGTCATATCTCTAAAGAGTTACCCAATATGAAACTGGAAATACCTTCTCATTATGCAAGCTTTCCTTTTCCTAGACTCAAAGATCTCTTAGTGAAGAAAAATTTGCCTCTATTTCTTCTCTACATTGAAAATCAGGGTCTTGCACAGTGATTGCTATCAGTTTTCTGTCTGGCTTAGTGTAGCTAGTTGGGCAAAACAAAGATTTGGCAAAAGAAAAAAAAAGGGAACAAAAAATCCCCAAAGAAAGGCAAATGTTAAAAGTACAGAAAACAAATTCAGCATTAATAAGGATTTAAAATGCTTTTTGGTATCCACTGGAATCTATAAGCTCATAAAATCATTCACAGCTATCCTCTTTCCTTGGAAATAGTTATGAAAGTAATTCATTGTTGGGCAGTGGGGCAGTTCTGACAGCCAGAGTCCAGTAGAGCAGAGCCACCTTAAACTCCGGAGACCCACTGAGCATCTTCCCAGGAGGGACAGAAGGCTTTTGGTGAATTGCTCCTGAGACCATGGCTCAGATTTCAGCCCAGACCCCTCAAAGGTGCCCCTGCAGGAGATGTGTGCTCTATCAGGCAGACACTGCCTCAAACTCCCAGCATTCTAGCTGGACCTTACACACAGTCATCTGACCACAAGCCAGGCATGCCACACCCCATACAATAAAAGGGGTGGTTTTCCCCTCTCCTCTCTCTCTTGCTCCTCACTATCTTGTTCCCTTCTTCTTCTCTTCTTCTCCCCTCTCACTCTTACTCTTATCCCTCTCGCTCTAACTCTTACCCTCTTGCTCTCTCTCTCCCCTCTTTGCTCTCTCTCCTCTTTGCTCTTTGTTCTCTTCTCTTTCTCCCTCTTCTTCTTTCCCCTCTCTCTCCTCTTTGCTCTTTCTCCCTCTTCTCTTTCCTCTCCCTTCTCTTTTCTCTCTCTCTCCTTCCTCTCCTTTCCTTCTCTCCACTCAACTAGCATATTTCCCCTTCCTACAATAAAATAACTCATTGATATATTGCCTCCCTTTTAATTAAGGCGCCTTGCAGCAAACAGGCCAGCCCAGGGAGGAGAGAGAGAGACCTGGGCCTCAGCACCAGGCCCCCTGCCACCCTGGGAGAGAGAGAGCCACAACAGGCCCTCCATTCTTTTTGGAACCGCAATTCATCACTTATTTCATGTTGACATTGAAGATTTATACAAGGCTGGAATAAAGCAGGCAAAGAGTTGTAACCTAATCTGCCTGAGCATTAAAGTTTTGTGTCAGCATACATGTAGAGCCCCACAACAGACGAAAGAAAACTATGGTTGAAAAAATTGGAGAATTATTTTCTAAGCCTTTAGCTGAATTAAATGTAACCTACACGAGTCTTCTCTGGCCACAAGTAGCAAATAACACAGGCTAGTCACAATCTACTTCCAACAAACTGCAATGTGCCATACATCAGTGACAGCGGTCTTTGTGAAGGTATTCCAGTGTAACCATATTGCATTATAAAACATGTCTAGTTTCTAACACAAGGTTATAAAACAGAGAAATAAATCATAAACATACAAAATACAGGCATACAAAGAAAACTGAAAACACAGAATCCTCTTCAAGAACCAAACTGTTGTACCTAATAGAACTATATTCTGTTAAGTATTATTAAATTAGTAAAAGAAGTCATTAAAACAAGTAAAAGAATATAATACATTATTGTTGAAAGAGAATAGCATTAATGTTGAAATGCAAATCACTTCAAAAAGACTAAATAGATGTTCTTGTCATGAGAGATATAATAATAAAATATTCAATGGATTTAACTACAGATTTGAGTGTTCAAAAGATAGAATGAGAAAAATCTGAACAAATGTCAGTTAAAACTAATAATTGTAAATAACAGTAAGGGAATGCTAAATAGTGAATGGAGTCTTAATGATCTGTCAGTAACATGCATATGTACCAGCACAGTAAAGCAAGAATTCCACAAGAGGAAGAGGAGAAAGGGAAAAGAAATATTTTAGTTGAAAAACAGCATGGAGAAATTTTCCAAAATTCATTGAAAACATTACCTTATTTAAAAGAGGTTAATAGACTAATTTAAAAGGCCCATATTTAACTGTAATATAGACACTATGGGCAATCAACTAAAAAATTAAGAGAATTTTGAAAGCAGCAAACCAAAGATTATATGCAATAGAACAGTGGTTGTCTCTATAGAATACCATGAGACTCAGAAGTCAAAATGATAATTTGAATCTTTAGAAATAATTCTTATCCCCATATTTTAAACCAAATGAGCAACAAAAGGCCCTTCAAAATGTAATAGTCTAGCACAGGTGTATAAACATGTGATCATAGCACTTAGAAAGATGTCAGGAAGATTTCGAGTATGAGGTCATCTTGGACGACATGGAGATAACATATCTCAAAAGCCAAGTATAAAGAATTATGACAAGGATGCCCACTCTCTCCAAATCTATTTAATATAGTACTCAAAGTGTTAGCTAGAACAATAAGACAACAAAAAGTGAATACATATTGGCAAAGAAGAAATAAAGGTATCACTATTTGAAGACATTATGATAGTATACATAAGCGACCCCAAAAACTCTACCAGAGAACTTCTCTGTTGGACCATGAAAGGCAGTCTGTGCTCTTAGTTGAGTGAAGCTTACTCCAGAGACCCAGTAGAGAATTCTACAACGGACAGAACAGTAAAGCTATGCCCTCAGACATAGACACTGTCACCTCGAACCCTCACTCCATTATTCTGTGGCTAGGCAATGCCCCAAGCTCCAGGTATTCTGGTATTCAACAGACTAGGTATTGTTTGACCGCTCTCTCCTCTCTCTCTCTCTCTCTCTCTCTCTCTCTCTCTCTCTCTCTCTCTCTCTCTCTCTCTCTCTCTCTCTCTCTCTCTCTCTCTTTCTCTCTCTCTCTCTCCCCTCTCTTCTCTCCTACAATAAAACACTTTAAGACCATGGACTGCCTCCTTTCATATAGACTCACCATGCTGGGGCAATGGATTAGGCCTTCCCCTAAAGAGCCTCTTCTAATCTACAGAAAAGTCTTACATATACAGCTGCAAGACCAGACCAAGGACTCACACTCTATGCTTTCTCAAGCACCATTGGAAGCCCTTCCCTTCCCTGTCCCTTTTCACCCTTCGACCCCAGGGCTGACTCAGCTGATCCCAGGACTGCTGCCTTGTTCTCAGTTCTTCCCCGATGTCCAGCATCCTCTGGGAGGTACGAGACTGAGAGTCCACAGGGCTGTCCCCTTTCCACCAGGAGGACTTGGATAGTGGTACACCACAGCCAGATGCCTACCCAGCGATGTTGAAAGCTCTTGGACAGCCTCCCATATTTGCCTGGCCATAGTACCAGAGCTCTGGCAGGACTCGGGTTATGCTCTTTTCCCCTTGTTCCCCCACCGCCCGCAGCAGCACTGCTCGACATTTCTACAGCTGGTAAGCAACTTTAGCAAAGTGTATGGGTACAAAATTAACTCAAATAAGTCAGTAGCCTTCCTTTATATAAATGATAAATAGGCTGAGAAAGAAATTGGGGAAACAAATCCCTTCACAATAGCAATAAATAACAAAATATATTGGGATATCTCTAACCAAACAAGTGAAAAATCTGTATGACAATAACTTTAAGTCTCTCAACAAAGAAATCAAAGAAGATCTCTGAAAATGGAGAGATCTCCCATGCATATGGATTTGCAGAATTAACATGGTAAAAATGACCATACTACCAAAGGCAATCTACAGATTGAATGCAATCTGCACCAAAATTCCAAAGTTCTTCAAAGACATGGAAGGAACATTTCTCAAGTTCATCTGGAAAGGCAAAAAACCCAGAATAGCGAAAACAATACTTAACAATAGAAGAATGGCTGGGGAGACTCACAATCCCTGAAGTTGAAATTTACTACAGAGCAATAGTGATAAAAACTGCATGGTATTGATAAAGAAACAGACACATTGATCAATGAAATAGAATTGAAGACCCAGAAATAAAACTACACACCTACGGTCAATTGATCTTTGACAAAGAAACCAAACATATACAATGGAAAAAAGAAAGCATCTTCAATAAATGATGCTCAGGTAACTGGGTCTCTGTATGTAGAAAAATGAAAATAGACACATATTTTTCACCTTTCACAAAGCTCAAGTCCAAGTGGATCAAGGACCTCAACGTAAAATCAGATGCACTGAATCTAATAGAACAGAAAATGGGCAAGAGTCTTGAACTCATGTCCTAAACAGAACTCTAATAGTGCATACTCTAAGATCAAGAATTGATAAATGGGACCTCATGAAACTGGAAAGCTTTTGTAAGGCAAAAGACATAGTCAATAAGACAAATCGGCAACCTACAGATTGGGAAAAAAATCTTCACTAACCCCACATCTGATAGAGGGCTAATATACAAAAAATATAAAGAACTCAAGAAGCTAACCACCAAAAACCCAAACAACCCATTCAAAAAATGGGATATAGAACTAAACTGAGAATTCACAACAGAGGAATCTCGAATGGCTGAGAAACATCTAAAGAAATATTCAAAGTCCTTAATGATCAGAGAAATGAACATCAAAACGATCCTGAGATTCCACCTTACACCAATCAATAGGACATGTTGGTAAGGATGTGGAGAAAGAGGAACACTCCTCTATTGCTGGTGGGATTGCAAATTGGTACAACTACTCTTGAAATCAAGCTGGAGGTTCCTCAGAAAATTGGAAGTAGATCTACCTGATGACCCAGCAATACCATTCTTAGGAATATACACAAAAGATGCCCTACCATGCCACAGGGTCAAGTGCTCCTTATGTTCATAGCAGCCTTGTTTGTGATAGCCAGAAGCTGGAAGTAACCCAGATGTCCCACAACAGAAGAATGGATACAGAAAATGTTGTTCATTTACACAATGGAATACTACTTATTTATTAAGAATGAGGATATCCTGAATTTTGCAGGCAAATGGGTGGAACTAGAAAATATCCTGAGTGAGGTAAACTCAGACCAAAAAAGATGTGCATGGTATGTACTCACTAATTAGTGAGTATTAGCTAAATAAATAAATAAATAAATAAATAAACACAAAAAGCAAAAACAAACAAACAAGCAAACAAAAAGTACAGAATACCCAAGATACAGTCCACAGAACTCAAAAAGTTTGATAAGCTGAATGTACCAAGTAAGGATACCTCAGTCCCACTTGGGAGAAAGAAGAAAGCAATCACAAGCGGTGGAGAGGGAGGGACCTGAGAGGAAAAGGGGACAGGAGGGGAGATTTAGGGGTATTGATCTGGTACTAGGTGGGGAAAATGGACTGAAGCCCCCTGAGGACCAGCAAAAAAAATGGAAACAGGCAACCTTGGGAGGTAGGAGGTTGGAGGTATCCTCTAGAATGTACCAGACCTAGGAGGTGAGAGACTATCACGACTCAAAGGGAGACCTTAGATGGAATGTTCTACAGTGGGGAGAGGGAAGTTATAGAGGCCACCTCCAGGAGAAAGACAGGAAATCAAGTGAGGGACAGGGATGACATCCCATAGTAAAAACTCTGACACATAATTGTTCCTGTCAGAAAGAACTGCATGGATGGAAATGGAGACAAGCCTGAAGAAAAGAGGGTCCAGTGACAGACCCAAAGTGGGATCCAGCTCAATGGGAGGGTCTAAGACCTCACACTATTACTGAGGCTATAGAGCATTCATAAAAGGGACCTATCTTGGCTGCCCTGTGAAAGACCCAACAAGCAGCTGAGTCAGATGCTGAAATTTGCACCCAACAAATGGACAGAAGCTGCTGCCTCCTGTGGTTGAATTAGGGAAAAGCTGGAAGAAGCTGGGGAGGAGGGTGACCCAGTAGGAGGACCAGCAGTCTCAACTATCTTGGACCCCTGAGATTTCTGAAATACTGAGCCACCAACCAGGCAACATACACCAGCTGATATGAGGCCCCCAACACATATACAGCAAAGGACTGCCACTTTAAAGAGAATTATTTTTTGCTTACTGTTGAATTGCCCACTTCTTCCCTGAAGCTCTGTTTTGTCTTTATTTCTGGTTTCTATTGATTGGTAGAAGTATTTTTACAATTTTATACTATTTTTCTGAATGGAATTAAATAGTTGTTTACATTGTGTATAATGTAATATATTATCTTAAAGTCCTCGTAAATGTAGTTCACATCTTATTTACCAAAGTGCCCAACAATGGGTAGAGGGAATTCAAAGAGTCTACCTCCAGTAAATAGACAGGGCCCCAAGTGGAGGGTCAGGGTAACCAGCCCACACTCAAATTTCTGATACAGCATTGTTCACATCTAAAAGAATTGCTTAAATTTTATGCAGCATTCCTCTTTTATACTTTCAAATGTGTGTCTTTGACTCTAAGGCATGTTAGTTTATTTAGTTATATATTACTCGTTTTTAGTTGGTCGTCCCAGTTGTTTAGTTTTTATTCTACTTACATGTGTGTTATTGCAGATAAGCCAAAAACTCTTACTTTTAGAAGGATGTACTGAATATCTAATGAATATCTTTTAATGTACTCTCAAATTAAATAATTTTTATGTGCAAGAAAATATTTCTATCATACCACTTTAATGTTGTTGCTTATGCTAGAGTATAAATTTGATTTCTTAGTAGTCACTCATATTTTGAATTATCACGTAGACCTTATCAAATCCAATTTACTTCAAGGTTACATAGTCCCTGCCTGTTTCTTTATTATGTGGTAATTATATTATATGCTTTGTCCTAGAGTATAAACCTTTTAACATAATTTTATCATTATATGTATATATGTAATTGTTATGATATAAAGTATAAGAAATTATATTTTAGGAACATTATATATTTATATTTTAAACTTATTTATGTAATATATTTACTATTCCTCCTGCCTTAGGCATATACATTTCTATAAATAGAATATGAATATATTAATATTTCTATTAAATATGAATACTTGTGGAAGTATCTTGGCTTTAAACATCTCTCAATGTTTTTAAAAGAATGTCATAATTCTTTTTTTCTTTTCTTTCTTTCTTTCTTTCCTTACTTAAAACTCCAGATTTTATCCCCATCCTGGTCCACCCTCCACTGTTCCACATCCCATACCTCCTCCCAGCCTTCCTGTCTCCACCCCCAAACCCCTACCAGACCTCTAAACTCCCTGGGGCCTCCAGCCTCTTGAGGGTTAGGTGTACCTCCTATAGGGTCACCCTCTTCCTCATCTTCTTCCAGCTTTCCCCTAATTCCACCACAGGGGTCAGCAGCTTCTGTCCATTTGTTGGGTGCAAATATCTCCATCTGACTCTTTCAAAGGGCAGTCATGACAGGCCATTCTTTGTGATTGTTCCTTAGGCTCAGTAATAGTGTCAGGTCTTGGGACCTCCCCTTGAGCTAGATCCCAATTTGGGCCTGTGGCTGGACCGCCTCTTCCTCAGGCTTTTTCCATTTTTGTCCCTGCAGTTCTTTCAGACAGGAACAATTATGGGTCAGAGTTTTTGACTATGGGATGACAACCCCAACCCTCACTTGATGCCCTTTCTTTCTTGTTGGAAGTGGGCTCTACAAGTTCCCTCTCCCCACTGTACAGCATTTCATCTAAGGTTCCTCCCTTTGTATCTCTGGTACATACTGGAGGCTCCCTCCAGTTCCAACCTCCCAAGGTTGCTTGTTTTCATTCTTTCTGTTGGTCCTCAAGGCTTTAGTCCTGTTCCCCCCCACACACAATACCTGATCATGTTCCTTCCTTCTTCTCCCCTTTCCCATCCAGATACTTCCCTCCCTCCACCCTCCTGTGATTGCTTTCTTCTCCCTACCATGCAGGATTGAGGTGTCCTCATTTGGGTCATTTGGATTGCTAACCTTTTTGAGATCTGTGGGTTGTATCATGTGTATTCTATCTTTTTGTTGTTGTTGTTGTTGATAATATCCACTTATTAATGAGTACATATCAGGCATGTCCTTTTGGGTCTTGAGTTGCCTAACTCAGGATGATATTTTCTAGTTCCTTCCATTTGCCTACAAAACTCAGGATATTCTCGATCTTAATTGTTGAGTAGTATTCCATTGTTTAAATGAACCACATTTTATATACCCATTCTTCTGTTGTGGGATAGTCTCCAGGGAATGGGGAGGTCTGGTACGGTAGGGGGTGAGGGATGGGGACATCCTTATGAGGATGGGGGATGAGGTATGGGATGTGGAACAGAGGGTAGACCAGGAGGGGGATAAAATCTGGACTGTAAAAAAAATATTAAATAAAATTAAAAATAAATAAAGAAATAATCATTTTCTAAGCTATTAACTTGGAAACTTTATGAGAAGAAACTTACAACTTTACAGAAGACAACATAATTTCAAGATCTTGTTGATTCAGATTATTTGAAAATAATAAAAATAAGGTTTTTCCCTGATTCTGACTCAGTAGCTCTCAGGACAGAATATAGAGAACTGAGGAAGGAGAGTAGCTTTGTAGAATGAAGTTGAAACATGACCTTAAAAATGTATAGTCCCTTGTTCTTTAAAGCTCCTGCTAAACATATAAAATAAAATTCCTACCTAAGTTTAAACATGGGTACATTTTTTCCTGCCATTATCATTCAGAAAAAAAAAAAATAACAAAAGTACCTGACAGCAATAAAACAATACAAAACAAAACCGTAAAGCTCCTTTGGTAATTTTTCTTTTGGGTCTTTGTTTATGTTTTTTTTTTCTGCTTTTGAGTTTTTTCCATCTATCAGACTCGCTTAAGTCATAAAATCATAGCTACAACTGTCAACTGTTTTCCATCCAAGACAATAGGTTAAACAATTAACACTTAAATAATTTTTATCTTCTAGTTCTCTGAAAATAATACACTTCTCAACCCATATTAATAAATGAGAATTTGGGAAGGTTAAGTACACAGGGTTCCTATCTTCTTCCTGGATGACTGTAGACAATATCCTTGATATAATTACCTTGACAAGAGTCTAATCTTTGCTCACTTGGTTACTCTCAAAGGCAATGTGCTATGACAGAAGTGATTCTGTGATCTGTAGTAAAGCATCCCACTGCATGGCCCTTGACAGACTCTTCTGTATAGAAAAGCTAACAGAAGTTCATCACAAAACAGGAAGTGGGATACTTCAAGAATTATGTATTTTTATTTCTCATGATGTGAAAAAAAATCTAGCATTGTATTTCATCTTGCGGTTTGAAATCAGTATCTTTCTCTTTAGCAACAGAAGAGCATAGAACATTGTGGGCTTGTGACTAAAAGCTACTGTGCAGATATACAAGCAACATATATTATTTCACACAAGTAATTGTTCAGAAATTTATTAACCAAATAAGAGGGGAGAAAATTGTGGTCTACCTGTACAACCACTAATGCAGCCCACACTGTATCATCACACAAAAAGATGAAGAGTTTGGTTTGAAAATTACATTTTTTTAAATAAAATTTTCTTTTAATCAATGAGTTTATGAGCAAATTTTATATAATTAAATGTGAAAAGTTATATTAAGATTTCTTTCTATTCTGTCCTAACCAAAAGTACAGGAAAATTTTATTGATTTTCTACAGTGCATTATGACTACCAAATTGTGTACCTATATGTGAAGATATAGCACCATTCTTTTTTTTTTCATTTTTTTTCTTTTTTAATAGCTATTTTCTTTATTTATATTTCAAGTTTTATCCCCTTTCTGGGTTTCCTCTCCAAAAAAAAAAAAAACAACCCTATTCCCTCCCCCTGCCCACCAACACACCCTCTCCCATTTCCTGACCCTGGCATTCCCCTACACTGGGACATAAACCTTCACAGGACCAAGGGCCTCTCCTCCCACTGATGACTGACTAGACCATCCTCTACTACATATGCAGGTGGAGCCATGAGTCCCATCATGTGTACTCTTTGGTTGGTGGTTTAGTCTCTGGAAGCTCTGCGGGTACTAATTAGTTCATATTGTTGTTCGTCCTAAGGGGCTGCAAACCCCCTCTTAAATACACTGTTTATTTTATTCGAGTTCAGAATGTTCATTATCTCTGCTTGTTTGTGATAGATTTCATTCTATAGCTAGAGTTACTTAAAACATGTGTGTAGCCCAGACTAGCCTTGACCTCATGATCTTCTCTCCGTAGGCTCCCTAGTGTTTAGGTTACAGGCATGAGCCACCAACAATGCAATGTTCTCAGGCTTTTTAACACTACCATTCATAGAGGTGGTTTGTTGTGTCTTTTAAAAAAAAAAAAAAAAACCTTTTATTGAATTATGATGAGAAAATTTACATGATTTCAATTTATCTGATTTGTTAACATTTAAAAACGTATTTTAAGTAAATAGAATTAAATCACATTCTTGTTTCCCTTTTGTACCCCCACTCCTCCCAGAGATCCCCCTTCAATACCTACAATATGTTTTTTGTCATATTCCTTAAAATTTATAAGATATTATAACAATACAAATAAGTATTATAAAAGTTGTTTGATATAAAACAACAATCAATTTAACAATCTTATGTAGATGCTCATCTACAGCAATAGTGAAAATACACTTTTCTCAATATAAATTTTAAATAACGCCAAACATATTAACTGTATACTTCAAAATAATATATCACTGCTGGTATTTTCCTAAATGAATAAAAGTATATAAAGTCTTTTTGTTTGTTTTGTATTTAGTAGAGTTTAAAATCTTGGCTCTTACTGACATACAAGCCCAAAATAAGAACAATTTTTAGACATTGGATTTCATTGTAATAAGGCTATACTTCAATGACCCTCACATCACCAAAAGATTTTACCTCCATCGTAGCTAAGCTGAGAGTTGATAGTTCTGCTGCACCAAGTAATAAATTGTAGGCTCGATTTTTGGATACAGACTTCCTGCTATGGTCAAAGCTATTCGACTTGAGTGAGTGACTTCATTCTCAGCTTACAGAGAACAAGTTATATTCATTTAAGAAATTATGTGTGTATTAAGATGGTCTATCCATAAAGTTATTCACCAACTGATTCAATGAACAATGGTTTTGCTTGGAGGGTGGCATGGACATTGGTTGAGGGTAAAAATTTGGTTCCTTAGCTGTGATAATTTGGAAAAGCATTCATCTCAAAGACAGAGTAACTTATAAAGTCCTCTTCTTCAAACTTGATACAAGAGTTACAAATGTCAGTCTCACTTTTTGTTGTTCTCTTAGAAGCAACCTCCCTAGTTAATGATCTATGTTTCTTTTGGGTATATATACACTTTTTAAATATATTAGCTGTTCTGAAAACCACAGTATAGTGTAAAAACATGAAATTAACAATACTACTAATAGAGAGGCTGAGACAGGAGAAGCAAGATTTCAAGACCCTTATGTTGTACACAGCAAGACACTGTCACAAACAAACAAGCTGAAAGTGTGTATAGATTATACAATGTTAGACCTATTTCTCCAATTACCAAATTAGAGAGACTATTGGATGACAATCAACAAATTTCTAATTCCTCATATTATTGGATTTCAATCGATTAGGATATGTTGGTAATATTAATTTTCATATTAATATATTAAGAAAAGTAATTGTCACTTCCTGTTGTTTTTGTTGTAAGAGGTGGAATTAGGTTTGTGTGGATTTGTTGAAAGATTACTTTCTTGCTTCTTCTGGGATGTAGTTTTGCTCCTTATGTTGATGTTTTCCATCTATTATCCTTTGTAGGGCTGGATTTGTGGAAAGATATTGTGTAAATTTTGTTTTGTCATGGAACATCTTGTTTTCTCCATCTATGGTAATTGAGAGTTTTGCTGGGTACAGTAGCCTGGGCTGGCATTTGTGTTCTTGTAGGGTCTGTATGACATCTGCCCAGGATCTTCTAGTTTTCATAGTCTCTGGTGAGAAGTCTGGTGTAATTCTGATAGGCCTGCCTTCATATGTTACTTGACCTTTTTCCCTTACTGCTTTTAAAATTATTTCTTTGTTTAGTGCATTTGGTGTTTTTATTATTATGTGTTGGGAGGAATTTCTTTTCTGGTCCTGTCTATTTGTGGTTCTGTAGGCTTCTTGTATGTTCATGGGCATCTCTTTCTTTAGGTTAGGGAAGTTTTCTTCTATAATTTTGTTGAAAATATTTACTGGCCCATTACCTTGGGAGTCTTCATTCTCTTCTATACCTATTATCCTTAGGTTTGGTCTTCTCATTATGTCCTGGATTTCCTGGATGTTTTGGGTTAGGAGCTTTTTGCTTTTTGCATTTTCTTTGACTGTTGTGTCAATGTTTTCTATGGTGTCTTCTGCCCCTGAGATTTTCTCTTCTATCTCTTCTATTCTGTTGGTGATGTTTGCATCTATGATTCCTGATTTCTTTCCTAGGTTTTGTATGGCCAGGGTTGTCTCTCTTTCTGATTTCTTTATCGTTTCTATTTCCATTTTTAGATTCTGATGGTTTTGCTCAATTCCTTCACCTGTTTGATTGTGTTTTCCTGAAGATCTTTAAGGGATTTTTTGTTTCCTCTTGAAGGGCTTCTAGATGTTTACCTGTGTTCTCTTGTATTTCTTTGAGGGTGCTATTTATGTCTTTCTTAAAGTCCTGTATCATCACCATGAGAAGTGATTTTATATCTGAATCTTGATTTTCCGATGTAATGGTGTGTCCAGGACTTGTTATGTTGGGGGAAGTAGGTTCTGATGATGCCAAGTGATCTTGGTTTGTGTTGTTTATTTTCTTATGCTTGCCCCCCCGACATCTGGATATCTCTAGTGCTACCTGCCCTTGCTAAATCTGCCTGGAGCCTGTCCTTCCTTTGATCCTGGTTGTGTCAGAACTCCTCAGAATCAAGCTGTGTTTGTGATCCTTTGATTCTGGGATCCTGTGATCCTGGGCTTGTTAGGTCACCTGGGAGTGGAGCTTCCTCTAGATGTTGTGGGACTGGCTGCAGAGCTTGTGCCCAAGTTCCACTCAGGACACCAGCCCAGACAGACAGGAAGGAACCCAAGTCACTGGGCTGGTGGAGTTGCTTGGCCCTGGTACTGCTGGTCCCAGTTACTCCCAGTGTTGGGACAGATGTTGGTTTCTCCTCAGCTCTGATCCTGGGTGTGTCAGAGCACCTGGATGTGGAGCTTCCTCTGGGTGTTGTGGGCTGTTGTGTCTCTTGATAGCACAAGCAGCAGATCTGATTTAGAAGCAATTTTAACTTTGACATTTTTGCCAGTAATCCAGGTACTTGGTATATAGCGGTAAAAGAACTAAGAGGTCAAGGCAGGTCTCAGCCGTAGTGGAATGCACACAACTCTGTCTCAAGTAACCAAGAACTTAATATATATTAAAATATCCCTATCTCAAAACCAATGGAATTTAAATTCATGTTTCTATTTTAATATGTCTATTTTAAAAAAACATTTATGTATTATTCCAGGAGACTAAATTATTTGTCTCTGCAT
>JADRCD010201591.1:5939-17462 GCA_019843815.1 Montemys delectorum
AGGCAAAGGCAAAGGCAAAGGCAAAGGCAAAGGCAAAGGCAAAGGCAAAGGCAAAGGCAAAGGCAGAGAGACAAAGGAGAGGAAGGAGAGACAGAGAGACAAAGAGAGGAAGTGGGTCAGGCTATAGAACCCTGTCTTAGTTAGGGTTTTCCTGCTCTGAACAGACACCATGACCAGGGCAGCTCTTGTAAGGACAACATTTAATTGGGGCTGGCTTACAGGTTCAGAGGTTCAGCCCATTATCATCAAGGCAAGAACATGGCAGCATCCATGCAGGCATGGTGCAGGAGGAGCTGAGAGTTCTACACCTTCATCTGATGGCTGCTAGCAGAATATGACTTCCAGGCAGCTAGGATGAGGGTCTTAAAGCCCACACCCATAGTGACACACCAACTCCAACAAGGCCACACCTCTTAATAGTGCCACTCCCTGGGCTGACATATAAAAACCATCATAAACCCGAAAGCCCATGCCAGTGACATGCTTTCTCCAGCAAAATTCTACCCCCTAAAGGGTCTATAACCTTCCTCAGCAACACCACCAGATGGGGACCAAGCATTCAAACACACAAGCCCGTGGGAGCCATTTTTGGTCCAAACTGCAAACAGATAATTCTATACTTTCTGTTCTGAAATTTATTCATGTAGCTTCTTTTAGAATATAAAGCTCTTGTAATAAGCCAAACTGTTTCATGACAGAATCCTTGTTATACATTGTTGTATTGGATTTAATATTTTGTTTAAACATTTTTATTTTTATCTTATTTCTTTGCATTTGGGTCCATGAGAGAGTGGCCTCTGATTTTTTTTTCTGGTAATTTCCTCATCTGATTTTTATATCTGAATATTTGCACCAAGGCCATTTTAACTTCAAAGAGCTGAACAGAGAAGTATTTCACTGTTTTGTATTTTCTACTAGAGGTTGAAGAAGGTCATTCTGATTTCTTTCTTAAATACTTGAGATAATTAAGCAGTGAAAACCACTGGGTCTACAGATTTCTTTGTGGAGAAGTTAATTACAGGCTCAGTTTTTTAAAATCGATGCTGAAGTGTTTAGATGTTTTGTTTCCTTCTGCGTTAGTTCTTCTCACAAAGTATGCCTCTCACTTGCGTCCTTCACCTAGAGTTTTAAATTCCACGGAGAGAAAGTTTTTCTCTTTTTGAAAACAAATTTCTGTTATTGTTTTTTTTTCCTCAGTACCCAAAGGATCTTTCTCTGAGTTTATCAATTTTTCAAATAAGCAATTTAGGTCTTGTTGATTTTTTCTCCCATTGTAAGTTGGCTTTCTGTTTTTATTGATTTCTGCTCTTTATTATTTTTTCCTCCTTTGATTTAACGTGTACTTTTGTAAATGCTTCAGAGGGCTGCTTATCTCTGATTTCTATTCTCTTCTTGTCTGCCCATTGAGAGTTGTGAGTTTGTATCTAACTAGGGACTCAGCTATGTATTACAATTTCTGATGTGTCTCATTTTTATTACCATTTATTTAAAAGAATATCTAATGCCTTCTAGGTTCCTAATAGTTTCCAAGCATATTTTTTAAAAATATTTTAACTGTCATTATTGATTTCCAATTTAATTGCATTGTGATCAGAAATGTATTCTGATAATTTTTTTTTTAGAATTTTGTATAACTTTTTGACTCAACATTTGATTAATGAGCTAAATGTTTCCCATGCATTTAAATAGAGTAGATTTTATTTATTTCCTGTTTCACTAAAACTGCATATTTTTGTAGTTGCATCAAATCTTCCATCACATTTACTAAGTTTTAAATTGCAATAATTGTATTTTTCAGTTTTAGGATTTATATTTGGGTCTTTTGTGGATTTCCTCTGTCTGGTCCAATTGTGTAAAGGTCAGACAGCTCAGATTCATTAAAGGTGTTTCTTATTTCTTCTAAATCCTTAACATGCACTAGTTCACTTAAAAAAAAGTTCTCAAGTAAGGGTGTGATAATATTCAACTCTGGTGGGCTTATCTACCTTTCTTTTTAGTTAATTTTTTGATTTATACATTTTGAAAGTTAGCTATTACAAGCAAATATAAAATTGTTTTATCTTCAGGTGGATCAGTTCTTTTCCTGAAACATTTCTCTTTGTATTTTGCTACACTGTTGCTTGCAGGTTTACTTGCTCTGGCCTGTTTGCTTTTATTCAGTGTTTATCTTTTGCACTTTCAGGTTTTTGTGACCTCATGTTTAGGATGTGTCTCAGGCATAGAGCTCTGTTATTCCAACAGGGGCAGTCTAAGTGAGTCTTTCAATCAGAATATTTAGTCCATTTACATTTAATGTAATTATTGATGCACCTTATTTTGCATCTGTCCATATTATTTCTCTCATCTATTTCTCTCATTTTTTGTTTTTCTTTCTTTTTGCTAAAATTTGATTCAACCAATTCTTGAAAATTTCTATTATTAATCTAATAATTATACATCTGTGCTGGTCTGAATGACAATGGTTGCCATAGATGTGTGTGTGTGTGTATGTATGTATGTATGTATGTATGTATATATGTATGTATGTAAGTATGTTTGTCCCCTAGTTAGTTGAACTGTTTTGGGAAAGATTAGTAAGAATGGCATGTTGGAGCAGGTGTGTCACTGGTGGTAAACTTTGAGGTTTCAAAAATCCTCACCAAGCCCAGTCTCCTCTCACACCCTGCCTCATGTTTGTGGATCAGATGCAAACTCAGCCACTGCTCCAGCATCATGCTTGGCTGCTGTCGTGCTCCCTGCTATGATGGTCATGAATTCATTCTCTGAAACTGTAAGCCCCAGTAAAGTCTTCTTTTTGTTTTTTTGTTTTTGTTTGCTTGTTTGTTTGTTTTTGGTTTTTTTTAGACAGGGTTTCTTTGTGTAGCCCTGGCTGTTCTGGAACTCCCTCTGTAGACCACGCTGGCCTTGAACTCAGAAATCCACCTGCATCTGCCTTCCAAGTCCTGAGATTTAAAGCATGCGCCACCACTGCCCAGCTTCCAGTAAACTCTTCTGATAAGTTGCCTTGGTCATGGTGTCTTTTCATGGCAATAAAAAAGTAACTAAGATACTATCTTTTCCTAGAAAATGAAGTTGTGGCTTCTTTGTTTAAGGAGTCTAATATAAACCAATATTTTAAAGTCACTTTCCAGACAATATACTGTAAACTAATTTACTTGATTTTCTGCCTTTTCTGTGTGTGCATATTTTTTCATTTAAACCTACAGAAGTTTAAAGCCTCATTAGAAATTACTACTGCTGTTTTCAATGTTTATTGTATTTATTCAAATGCTTGTCCTATGGGGAATTCTTCTTCTGTCCTCTTTCTCTGGGTTAACTTTCCATTTGTCTGCAGACATCTCCTTCATATTTATTTATTACTGTCTTTGCTAGTGCTGTGTATTAATTTACCCAGAGTTGAAACATTCTATCCTGAAGCAAAGATCCTTAAGCATCAGGAAGTGAACAACTTACAAGTCTCAGCAAGCTCCCTGAAACTGACCAACTCTTAAGATCCCTCCTTCCCCAAGGTATTATAAGCAGTAGACTTTTAGACCATTTTGCTGCCCCCATGCAAGCTGGCTTTCCAATGAGGTATCTGCCATCTGGTCACCCATGTCCCTGAAGTGTCTCATCAGTTATCCTCCTGCATATGCTTTAAGTAATTTTAATAAACTTATTGGTTTGCCAAACTGGATTTGTTCTCTTATTGGTGCTCCTGGTGTCTGATGTGAGTAGACATTGCATCATGCCTCCCTAGGAAAGTCTCACCCAATAGTTGGGTGTGATAACCCAACTAGTTATCACAGCTTTACTTAACCCACAAGCACCTCTCCTCTGCCTTCATGTTTAAGGACGTTTTTGTAGATATAGCCTTTTAATTTGTACAGTACTTTTTCTCATTGTCTTTCTGGGTCCAACTACACATTTCTACATCTTTCTGCTCTTTTTCCTCATAAATCTCTATAAACACAGTAAGCAACAACTAGGCCACAGCCTGGATGTTATGATGTTTTGAGATTTCCCCCTATCAAACACCTTTGTCTCTTAGTTTAGAGTTCAGCATCATCCAAGTTCCTAGAGCATGTACGGAACTTAGCCATATGGGTGGCCAGAGTGTAACATGCCTGGCCTCTAGCCCAGTTCTCAATAGAACTGTACTCTCTTCTGAAATGCCATGAGTCAGTCTTCACCAGCCCACATTCATTTGCTCCTCAGTACGAATATCTGCTTTTCATGTTACTGTGACAAAAATAAAATAAAATAAAAAAATATAAAAAAAATCCAATGGAAGTAACTTGCTTCAGGAAGGGAAGGTCACTTTGGCTCACAGTCTGAAGTGAAGTCTAATATGGTGGAAAAGGCCATAGAGTGTGAGTGTGAGGTGAGTGGCCAGGTCACATGCAATTGGGAAGCAGGAAAGGAGACGGAAGCGAGTGCTCAGCTGTCTTCTCTTTTCCTTTTAATTTAGTCTGGGCTCTACCCACTTAGGGTGGATCTTCCATCCTCATTTAATCCCCCAGGGCAATGCTTTCAAGTGTGTCGAGAAGTGTGTCTTCTAGGTGATTCAAACTCCAGTCAATTTGGTAGTGAAGGTTGCACATCACACAAATGTTAATGATTTTATTTAACTCCAAAATAGGAATCACCTGTGATTTTTCTCCTATTGGCTTTTTCTTTCTTTGTGTGCCATGCATATATTTATTTCATTTGGGCCATAGAAAATGAAATCAATGTTGAATGATTGTAGTACCATGTGTAATGATGACAACTTGTTTTATTTTTATTACATTTCTTTTATTTGTATGGGGCCAGTACTTGAGCTCAGGGTCTTGCACATTCAAGGGAAAATTTTTCTAAAAAGATTATACTGAACTACACTTAGCTCATGATTTTTTTTTTTCGAGACAGGGTTTTTCTGTGTAGCCCTGGCTGTCCTGGAACTCACTCTGTAGACCACACTGGCCTTGAACTCAGAAATCTGCCTGCCTCTGACTCTGAAGTACTGGGATTAAAGGCTTGTGCCACCACTGCCCAGCCTTAGCTCATGATTTCTGAGACAGACTATATTCCCAGGCTGATCTAGAATTCCTTGGGCTCACATGGTTTGTATGACCATCAGTGTTATGAGTGAAGGAGCACAGATCCATGGATCAGCTCTGGCTGTTTATTAAAGTATTATTCACAATAGCCAAGATTGGTACACCATCACATAGTAGGATATTACTCTATCTTAAAAACACCCAAGCTGTTCCATAGTACTTACATATTCCAGTACCATGTTTTACACAGTAACACATGGAGATGTTGTCAATGAAATATAAAAATATCTTAAAATTAAGCCATGACATGATGGGATACAAAGAAAAAGGGACACAATGGGTGTTTTCGAAGTGTTTACCATCTAACTCACTAGTTCATGTGTCACCTCGCTTTAAGTCCCTAAGGTGGGTTGAACACTGTTTTGCATAGAGATTGTGTGATTTGAGGAGTTAGGCTATTTCCCTCAAGTCTGCACAGTGGGCATCATCAGACTGAGACTCAAACTCAGCCCGTCTGTGTTATGAAAGCACTTCTTACCATCCCATAGCCTTTGTGTTGCATGTAGTTTCTACTACTACCCTGCTTTAAGCTCTGGGCAGACTGCACTACTAGCCACTGCCCTGGTTCCCATAGATCTACGAATGAAAGAAACACACACACACTAGCTTATTTTTATTATGCTTTTTAGTTCAATGGCTGGGAACTTCTAAGCCTCCCAAGACTAACCTGCCCTGACCTTTATTCCCAGTTCAACACTCTAAATCTTTCCTAAACTTAGCTGCTTGGTTACCTTTACTCTTAGCTCAAGACCTCTAAATCTTCCCTCAGCTTAGTTGTGTTTCTAGTCTCCCACCTGCTACTCCAGGATTAGTCAGGGAAGCAGCCACTGGCTACTCCACCCAAGATCTCACACAGCTGGTGGCCCTCTCTCCTTCTGAAGCTTGGTGAATCCTCTTTCCTCCTCCTGTGTCTCTTAGCGTGCCTACTGGAATCTGGAAGTCCTGTCCCTCTGCCCAGTCATTGACTGCTAGCAACTTAATTGATCAATCAAGAACCAATTGGGGAACAGGACCTTCAGTGTTCACCATAGCTTCCTGATCAAAGCAGGAGAACCACTCCCTATACTTTTGTACTTTTTTGTTTCCATGGTTAATTTCCAACCTGATTTTTTTTTTTTGAGAGTCACAGTAAGATTCTACAGACTGGATTGGTGAACATCAGGAACTTATCATTCACATCTGGAGTCCAGGAAGCACAAGATCAAGTTGTTGGTTGAGTCAGTGTGTGGGGATGTAGGCCTGTTTCATGGATGCCTTATCACTGTGACCTCATGTGGTAGATGGCTGCCCTTGTGGCTTTGTTGACATTTTCTAAAATGATAGGCCTTTTTTCCCAAAGACAGAATAATATTCTGTCATGTGTATGTCCCATCCATCCATCGACAGGCACTAAGGACATGGCTCCCATGCAGTGGCTCTGTCCTCATGGCTTAGTCACCTCTGAAAGACCCAGACTCCCACAATCTCACATTGGGCACTGATTTTGGGAGAATGTAAATAGTCAGAACATACAAAGGGAATGTTCCTGGAGAGAGAAAAGAGGAAAAAAAAATAAAGAAAAGCTGTTGATTTCTTTTTGTATCTCAGTACAAAAATAACACTTTAATTTTGGTAGCAGAGTTCTGTGGTCCAGTCTAGACGCTCATTCACCTCAAATGGCCAGTTGAAACGCATTAATTTGTTCAATGGACATTTGCTAATTTTAATTAGAAAGAGGTCCTAGTTGCAGCAATAATTGTTATTTGGCGAGGACCTACTGTGTGCCATGCACTAAGGTGAGGACCTACTGTGTGCCGTGCACTAAGATAAATACTTGGTTTATTGTTTATCATCCCCATCAGTACATTTTTGGGAAGTAGTTGTCAATTTTTTTTTTCATTTATTTACTTATTCCTTTGTGGGGCACATGTATGCCACAATAAGTGCCTGGAAGTTAGTTAGTTCTCTCCTTCCACCATGTGGGTCCTAGGGGGTGCAGCCCAGCTTATCAGGATTGGCAGTAGAGGCCTTCACCCATTGGGTGTATGGACTGGCAGTAGTTGTTTTTATTTCTTTTGTTGCAGACTTAAACACAGAGGCACAAGAAAGTGAAGAACTCACCCCGGTGCACTTAAGATCTGGATTTTGAACCTTTTTATGAAGTGCCAGCAGAGAGTGTTTATTTCTGCATATGCTCACTTAATGTGCCAATCCCGCCTTAAGACACACACAGAGGGAACCCAGTAAATGTGATTTGTTTTTTGTCATACTGTAGTAGACTTCCCAGGAAAGAGCCACAAAATAATATTAGTGAGGCTTCTCTGTCTTGGCAGAAACTGTGATAAATATCTCTAAAATGACCCTTTGGAAGACCCCTCCCCCACCCAGAGTTCTGTATCATCCAGTTTCAGGATGCCAGGAACAGATCATGTCCTTTTTGGTTGCAGACTCCAGGCTACCATTTGCTCCAAATATTTCCTGATTGCAAATGTTAGTGATCTGACAGTTTATTTCCCAAGATATATTAGTTCCAAAGTGATAGGATATGAATGTGCCACTCTAAGGAAATTGGCCTCGTGATTGGCTCTCTCCTGGGAGGATTGCGCTGTCCTGACGATGGTACTAATTTGATGAAGAAGTGGCAAACATGATTAGCGGGCTCGCCTGGTGATTTTCCAATCATGACGTCTGGGGGCTGTTATTGGTTTAGCTGTAATTGAGCCTAAGATGATCTGAAAATGTCTTAAGTCAGTGTGAAAGTCATTCATGGTTTTGGCTTCAGGGTGGATGTTCAGGAGCCAGGTGGATCGGTGACATTTAGGTGTTTGAGGACTGGAGGGCATGTGCTAGGCTGGTGATGACTGGTATCAGACTCCATGGTTTCTCTCTGTGTCTTAGTCACTGTTTTGTTGCTCTGAAGAGACACCACAGCCCCAACAACTCTTATAAAAGAAAACATTTAATTGGAGTTTTGCATACAGTTTCAGAGGCTTAGTCCATTATCATCAGAGTGGAGAGCTTGGTGGTAGGCAGGCACAGTGCTGGAGAGGTGGCTGAGAGCTGTGAGACTGTGTTCAGCTTGGGCTTTTGAGACCTCAAATCCCACTCCCAGTGACACACTTTCTCCAAGACCACCTCCCAATCCTTCTAATCTGTTTAAATAGTGCCACTCCATACTTACTGATGTGTTTATAAAAGGATAAAGAGAGAAGGAATGTGCTCTATGGGGGTGTGTGGTGAGGTGTGGGGGAAGGAGATGTCTCAGTGGGCCCATACAAAGGCATTCCTTCTCCCTGAGGGACAAGCCACATGACGGTATAGTATAGAATAGAGTTTACTCAGGGCATTGGGGGGAGGAGTTAAGAGGGTAGTAGAGGCAGAGAGAAGGAGAGAGTAGAGAAATAGAGGCTGGCCATGAGCACGTGGTAGGGGATGGGGGAGGGGTTGTGTGTGTGTGTGTGTGTGTGTGTGTGTGTGTGTGTGTATGAGGGAACAGGAAGGGAAGAGCAATGGAGAAGCAAGAGAGTGAGGAGGGGGTCAGGCCTATCTGGCTGTTGCCAGGTAACTGTGGGGTGGAGTATACTTGGCTGTTGCCAGGTAACTGTGGGGGTGGAGTTTAGACAGAATGCTAACATTTACTAAGCACAAGTGAGGGCTTCTGTGCTATTCCCAAATCCTACAACATCAGCCTGTGGTGCTCACTACACAGGGCCTTGTTCTCTATGTCTTCTGTGAGTATGGTCATCCTGGCAAGCATGAAGGTGGTCTCAAGAGACACTTTTGTTCCAATCTGGCTTTCAGACTATTGAAACAATGGGCCTAGGGGAAAGGGGAATTTCCCTGAGTTCCCCAAGAACCTCGTACTGGGAGAAGGAAAAGGTGCCAGCCAGAGAGGGAACTTAGCTCTCAGAAGGAGACTTCATGCAGCCCTACCAACTTTTCCTCACCTTATAGGAGGACACTGAAGGTAGGTGGGACCATACCTTGACCAGATCTGCTTAGATACTTTAGCTTTTCTTCAGGATCCCAAAGATGGACTTGAGGGGAGTCATTAGATCTCTTTGTCCCTCTTCCTAATGTGGCCACATTGACTGTCTCCCTTTCTTCCTTCCTTTCTTCCCGCCTGCCTTTCTTTCTTTCTTTCTTTCTTTCTTTCTTTCTTTCTTTCTTTCTTTCTTTCTATCTTTCTCTTCCTTTCTTTCTCTTTTTTTTTTTTTTTTGTTTTTTGTTTTTTGTTGTTTTTTGTTTTTTTGAGACAGGGCTTCTCTGTGTAGCCCTGGCTGTCCTGGAACTCACTCTGTAGACCAGGCTGGCCTCAAACTAAGAAAACCACCTGCCTCTGCCTCCCAAGTGCTGGGATTAAAGGCGTGGGCCACCACTGTCCAGCTTAAGTCTCCCTTTTCTGATTTGAACAGTTAAATTATCTGATATATTTGGTTTCTGGAGAATGGATGGCTGAACTTGGCTTCTTGTTCACAGATAGGCTGTGACCTTGAATTTGGTCACAGTGTCATATTTATTTGTTAGTGTAATTGTTACCAGCTGTCATAACACACACCTGAAATCTTGGCGGATGGGCAGGAAGTCTGAAGTGATGTGTAGGTGGCCTCTTCCATCTGCTGACTAGAGAACCAGGCTCCTTTGGTCCATGGCGCCATCATCTCCACACTTGCCTGTTGGGAGACTCTTCTTCTCACACTGGCTGTGTCTGTGTGGTCTAAGTCTGCCCTGTGAAAGACTATGACGGGAGGGATGTGTTCCTAGATGGTTGGAAACTCTTGCTTCTGGGAAACAATATAGCATAATAAGGTCCCCTCCTTTCCCATAATGGGTCTTTGCTAACGTTCTTGGATAATGAGTCTGGAGACTCTCTTCTCTCTGCTCCCATTTATGGAAGGTTGACCAATGAGAGAGGGAATAGAGACTCTAGGAGAAAGCATTGGGTCCCTTGAAGCTGGAGTTATGGGTGGTTGTGAGCTATATAATGTAGGTGCTGGAAATGAACTCGGGTCTCCCACCAGAGCAGTTCAGCTGAGGCATCTCTCTAGCCCGTCTTTTTGTTCCTGCTGTGGCATTGCATGCTCCAGCCTCACGGGCAGGGAAGCTTCTGGGCCATCCTCCTGTCTCCACCTCTCATTTCACCCTGGAAATGCTGGGATTACAGAGGCAGGTCGCCCATTCAGCTTTTTCTGTGTGGGGGTCCTGGGGCTCAACCTCAGCTCCTTAGGCTTGCGTGGCAGCAGATTTACTCACAGAACCACTGGCCATCAGCCCAGCTGTGTCTTCACCAAGCAGCGTTGCAGCTGAGCTGGGGAGAAGCTTCCTGCTTGGCAAGCACATGACAGGCTTTCTTGTTTAGGCGGTAGGAAAGTTTCTAGTTGTGGGGAGTGTTGAGGACAAGGTAAGGCGTTTTGTACCCACCTCCCTGAAGTGAACAGGGTATAGTATCCTATCACTCCTGTCTGGTTCTCTGAGGCCACTGCTGTGGCCACATGGAAACCTTTCCTGTTCAGGCAGCTCCTTTCTTCTGACAATCCAAATGGAACATGGCCCTCTCCAGCTATTGCCTAATGCCACACAATGAACAGTCCTGCCTGGCACAGGGGCTGCTGGGGGGTCCCAAGCAAAGGAGCTCTAGGTGGCAGCAGAGAATTGTGATGTCATCTATGGAGCAAAAAGGGGGAGGTTTCAGGTGAGCCACCTATGTGGGGGGTGGGAGGGGCATCAACATTTCCTCTCAGAGTCATTAGACCTCATTAGAACCAGTCTTCAACTATCGTGTTATTAGCAGCACAGCCCAGGGATAACGAGTGTCCTGGGAATTCACAAATACAGTTTGGATAGCATATTGGTTATTTAAAGAATTTCTCTCCCAAACAGAAAAGTAAAAATCATCTCTTAGTAAGTCTATTCCAATTTTTTTTAAAAAATTAATTAATTAATTAGTGTGTGTGTGTATGTGTGTGTGTGTCCAAGTGTCTGAGTGTGCGTGTTATATGGATGGGTGTGATTTTCCATGTGCGCATGTGTTACAGCCATAGGTTGACATCAGGTGTCTATGAATCTCCACCTTGTTTTTCAAGACAGGGTCTCTGACAGAGCTGTTCACCAATAACATAAATATAATAAAATTTAAACTTAGCTTTTATGAAGGGATATAGTGTGCACCTGGTGGGGTGAACATGACAGAGCTTCCCCACTCAGTGGACTCCATAATACTTAGTAACTATTCACCATGTGGAGAACCTACACCAGAATATCCCTGGGAGGAAGTTAGTGGTTTCTACATGCATGTGCACATGTGCTTTGCATGTATGCATACTTGTGCACCACATACATTTGGGGCTCTGGGAGACCAGAGAGCATTTGAAATCTCCTGGAATTAGGAGATGGTTGCGAGGATCATGGGGATGCTGGGATTTGAACCTGGTCTTCTGCAAGCACAGAAAGTGTCTGAATGACT
>JADRCD010201592.1:0-20609 GCA_019843815.1 Montemys delectorum
TTCTCTGTGATAACTGCAGCCTGTGTCAAGTTGACACACAAAACTAGCCAGTACAATATCTAAACCAGGAACTATACATCCCATTTCTTTAGCTGTGGTCACTTATCTCATTGTGTTTTATACACATCTAGTATACTGGCCCCCTTTCCTTTGCTTTTTACCCACAGACACAGCTGTCACCTATCACCAACAGAAGCAGTCCTGGGTACATGCCTGGACACCCTCTACCCTTGGCCTAGGCTACCCTTGAAAGCTCACCACTCTCTCTGATCACCCCGAAAAGCTACCTGTACTCCTCTGTCCAGCAGACATTTGGTCACAAATAGTTCCCCTTGTGGGTATCTGGCCCAGAATTCCTAGTCTTTGCTTCAAAGTAGTCTTGTCATGGACTCCCTGACCACTATTCCTACCAGCAGGCTAAAATCAACACTTGACTTTTTCCTCTGTAACCTGCCAAACTTCCTCAAGTAGAAGGATGACCTGTACAGGGAATATGACACAGCACCAATCTTCCAAAAACAGCAAGAGGTCAAAATTACTGGTAATCTATCCAATTATTCCAGACACTGTTAGACACAACAGAAGGATGTCCTGAAGAGCAGCAGGTTGGCAAACTTCGGGGAGACCATGTTAACCAACAGGATACTGGGCTTCCATTTTGCAGTGGGACCTGAAATTTCTAGGCTTGTGAAGCAAAAGAGTAACTCTTCAAAGCCAAGGTGCTTGACCCAACCCTTGCATGGTGCTGAACAATGCACTTCTTCTTAATCCTCAATGATCTGACTCAGGCAAGTCTTCCCAGTAAGAGGGCAAAGGTTGAAAAGCACTGAGTTCAAGCACAGCCTACTCTTGGCTTGAAACCATTTTTCATAGACACGAATTCCTTCAGAAAGAAACTCCAACACACAAAGTTACCAAAGATGAAGATCTGTGCCTAGTAAGTTAATGCCCATGTACCAGCAGCTCTTTAAATAATATAATCTCTTTGAACCATGACATCAGAAAAGACCTAATGTTCTGAGCCAGGAGGACGGGGTACTTTCCACTCGGCTGCATTTCATTGAGTAAGCATGGCCTAGATCTCTTAAATCCTTTACCTGGCAGGGTGTTTTATTCTAGGAAAATTTGAGCACAGGGCATTATTTTTTTTTAAAAAAAAAGTAACATCTGACAAAGTGTTTCATAAGCAAAATTACAGGAGTCTTGTTGAAGGCAGCATTTTATGCTTTGAACTGCATGCTAAAGTTCTAGTGTCCACTGGATTCAAAACGTGCCAGGAACAGACTTGAACACCCCCAGATAATGCTGACATGGAAACTAATGGGAAAGAAGGGGTAGGCTTATCTTTGTGCTTTTTGTTAAAAAAAGAAAAACAAAGCTGGTCATTGGCACTACCTGGATGAGAGTTCTTCCTGAATGAGAAATATGAACCCTATATTCCTAATCAATGGAGGCTGAGCAATCTAATCACCCACACACACAAGTTAGGTACAGTCTTCATTGATAAACAGAGCAGACTGATTTCTAATTAGTGCATTCATTTTATTTCAGTGGTAGTACTGTCATTATTTGAAAACGAAATGAATTAAATCCCTTGGGTAACAGATTAATGAAATGGATTTGCTTCGGATATCTAGGGTAAACATCGGAAGGCATAGCTGAACCCATCACTGTCCTTCTTGCCACAGAGCCTGACTAGCTAAAAGCCAAAACAATGGGCTTTTAATATAAAGGTAAACTTGATGGCATAACAATCTTGCCAAGGAAACGAAAGCAGTCTCATTGCTTGCACCTATCCTGTGGCTAATCTCTAGTCATTCTTCGTAGCGAGCCAGAAAAAGACACAGTCTGAAGAAGGATGCAGGAACCAGAGAAGGAAGAGAAGGCTGCTGTTAACAATAAAATCCACTGCCCTTCCTAAACTTCATTTAATTTCTAGTAATAAACATAACTACTATGAATGCTCAGTTTTATAACACATATTGTAACAGCTTCAAGGCCAACAAACCTAGGACAGTAGGTAAGATGCCTGAAATTGTTTAATCTTTTCCTATCTCTTTCCCTATCAAATGCAGTACCCTCACTCCCCAACACCCACAGTCAACCAAATGCTTCCTGGTACTCCGTCTCCATGGTAACCAAAGTGAAGCCCCAGAACCAGTACCATCCACATCACTACTGCAGCACTGCTCATTAGAACCCGAGTTCTGATGTTCACCCCCCTCACAAGCTCCAACAAAAATCAGGGCATGGGACACAGAAAAGCTAGTTTTATCTAACCTTCCAAGTAGCACCACACTGTAGTCAAAATGGAGAAGGGACCACTCAAAATGAAAACTCATCTTGGCAGGTGGTGCATGCTGCAGGGAGTCTGAGTTGATAGAGCATCTGAGCAGGTAAAGTCAGAGCCATCATTCTGGCAACTTGCCTTGTTGCAAGCCACCATTATCACCTTGCCTATCTCAAGAAAAGCATTAAATCAGCAACTTCACTATATAAACACACAAATACACACACACACACACACACACACACACAAAAGAATATTTGGCTTTTCTTTTGATTCCTCTACTATACAACCAAGTCAATAAATAACTTTGCTTTGGAAATTCACGTTGACCACAGAAACATATTACCAAAACCAAAGAAGACAGGGCAAGAGCCAAAAGAGACTTCAAATTAGACTGGATGTGGGAACCAGAAATCTGTGTGTGGATTTTAACAAACCAAGGAAGCTGTTACACAACGGGCCCCTAACAATGAAGTATTATGTACATTTTGCAACAGATATGCAATAGGACATGTTGTCAGAATAAATCAGTGCTCTGTATTTAGAGTCGGAGCCTGTAATATAAGCTCATTACACTGCAATACTGAGTGAGCAATGGAACTTCTAGAGAAGGCTACCCACTTCTCGCACCAGTGGTGACACAGAAGCATATCTTCGAATTACCACCTTTGGGGATGGGTGATAACTTACTCAAGGCCCCTTTCAAATCCTCTCTCCAGTTAAAATCCAGGACATTCAAATGTCTTGGGATTGTTCTTGGCCCAAAGAAAACGTTGCTTCTAAAGTGTGATGTTTTAGAAAGGGGAGAACCCGCCTTGGGCACACAGTCATAATTCATTTCCATATCACTATTTTCTGGCTATAAGGAAAAGAAAGTGGCAGAGAATCACATTTCCAAGCCGTTTCACACGGCCGAAAATGGTTTCATTTTTCAAAGTACCCATTTGGCAGGTACATACTGTTTCTATAAAAATTAATTACACTCTGTACTGTTTAAAAATCGCTGTTATTCTTTAGTGTATGTGTAGCAATTTTTAAAGTCCTTTGCAATTATATTTATTAGATACATTAAAAAGAACTGAAGAAGTGCATAGCATAGGGAAATATTTAAATGTGTGCATAAAATGCAAATATTTATATAATACAACAAGAGATTAACCCCCACCTTATCTCATACCTACATAATAAGCTAACAAAGTACAGACAAGCTAAAACAAGGACCTCATAGCCTAGGAACCATATTGAATTCTCTATTCTCATGAGTAAGTAAACAATTTCATCATTAAAAAAAAGCAAAAACAAAAACAAAAAACCAAAAAACAAAAAACCACAGGCTCCTAAGACTCACAGGGTATGCCTATAATCCTAGCTACTCTGTAGGGTGAAACAAGAGAATTTCAGGTTTATGACCACCCTGGGCAACTAGTGAGAACTGTCTCCAAATGAATAGTAAAGGTTGGAACTATAGATTGGTGATATCATATGTGCCTGGATTCAATCCCCAACACTATAAATAAATAAACAGTTTTTTTTTTAAATTAATAAATAAGTTCCACAAACCACAAGAAACTCAAGAAGAAGGAGGACCAAAGTGTGGATACTTCATTCCTTCTTAAAAAGGGAAACAAAATACCCACGGAAGGATTTGCAGAGACTAACTATGGAACAGAGACTGAAGGAAGGACAATCCAAGACTGCTCCACCTGGGAATCCTTCCCATATTCAATCATCAAATCCAGACACTGTTGTGGATACTGGCCTCGAACTCAGAAATCCGCCTGCCTCTGCCTCCCAAAGTGCTGGGATCAAAGGCGTGCGCCACCACTGCTCAGCCCATAGTCTTCTATGCTAACGTTACCTACATTTGCAATAGCTTCCCATTTCAATCATGGAATAAAGAGGGATATAATAACATCCTTGTAATGGCATAGACTGAGAAAGCCTGCAAGAAATGGTCTTGTTTTCTACGGCAGCCCGTTTTCCAGAAGAAGAGATTAAGAAAACAAAAAACAAACAAACAAAAAGGTCTCTGAACGCTCCATTCCCAGGCCCAATCCTTCACATAAACTGTAGAAGTCTGTAGAGTGTAAATATTAGACTAAGGAAAGTAGAAACTATTACCAGTCATTTGGAGCTCTTGGAAGGAAATTCTAACTAAGAAGGATCAATTTTGATATCTTTGATCACTTCATTTTCTAATTCTTTTGTTTATGCAATTTTATTGTTTGTTTGTTTGATGGATTGTGATTTAACGTGAATTTTAAGACCAAAACCAAGGCCCTTATACTGTCTTGTTCACAGGTATAGCCCAGAGCATGATCACGCTTCATAAATATTTTTCAAAAATAGTGAGTAGGTTGTTTGACCTCCATTTAGAAATACTATAAAGGCAGCTACGCTAATTCCATGTCTTATGGGGGAAGCTGTTCACTGCGTGCACTCTCAGGAGCCCCTCGATGTGGGAAGCTGGAAATAAACAAGGAAGGAATGTGTAACGAACGGGCTCAGAAACCGCAAGGCAGAAAGAGAGCGCCAAGGTGGCCAAAGTCTGTCTGCTAGCAGCACAATAGGAGTCAAAAGTAGTAAGATTGGAGAGAAACCTGCAAGGGAAAACCAAGGAAGCGAGAGGAGAGGCAGGCATGGGGAATTCAGCTAAAAGACAAAAGAGCCTGGAGCAGAGAAAAGTCAGGGCACCTGAAATCACTCAAATCACATGACCAATGTAGAAAGTGTGGTAAGTTTGGAAGAAAGAAGACATCAAAAGACTCACATAACTATCAGAGTAAGAGTGAAGTTCAGCCAAAGGCTGAAGTCATTCACTCTTAATGTATAGGCAAGGCAAGTCAATGCCTTTATATGGAGAGCTGGCCGTAGGCAGAGGTTAGGTGACAGTATCCATCCCTGCCCCCCCCCACCCCGCTTCCCCTCCACACACACCAGTGTCACTCACACTGGCACCCACAAAGTCTTGCTCTTTAGTAGACCACTCTCCACTCCTTCACATCTCTGCTACCAACCCTGTGGCTGGTCTGTTGAAGCCTGACTCCTGTGCTCTGGGTTTTCCTGCTTTGATTTTCCAACTACTTGTGAGTTTTCCCTAGGTCCAATGCCAGACATTTCAAAGCCAAATAAACAACCAGAAAGAGCAAAAGTCCTTTAATCCATGATGATTCCGTTCTAATAATGGTGGTGAGTATTTCAATTCACTGTGATCTAAAGTCATTTTTTTAAGTATTTCAAACTCTGTCTCTGTCTGACTCTCTCCCTATCCCTCTCCCTTCCCCCTTCCCCTCCCTTCCCCAACTTCTCTCTCTCCCTCTCTCCCCCCTCCCCCCCCACACACACACCATAAAACCATTACTTAGGTGACAAAGTAATGAGAAGCTGACACAATTATATAACACCCTAAATAGGAAACCCACTACAAATGCTTTGTGGAGTTTGCAGTCCCGGTGGCCACAGCAGTTGTTATTACAGTCTTCTCTGGGTGCCTCACATGCACATTTCTATGCACAGCTATGTGTACACATACAGTCACAGCCCATATGCACATATAGTGTGAAGCAATGGACCAAAAAAAATTGAATCCATCCAAAAGTACTGGTAAAATTATGCACAACAACCGTGGCCTTCAAAGCTCACAGAAACAGAAAGAAAACCTCCATCAAGCCTGTGCAAGCTGGGCAAAGGGTAAACAGAGAGGGCAGACTAGGCACACAAAACCACCAGATCACTGCCTCCTTTCAAACAGGCTCTGACTCAGAGTGATTTTCATAAAATTCTCCTAAGTCAAGGCAGAGAAGAAGTTCACCAAGCTGCTGCAGCCCTGCCTTTCCAAGGAGAGGACTGCCCACTCTGGTTTCCTCCCTAAGTAGGGCCTTTTCTCTTACATTTAGATAGATACTTACGTCCAAGATAAAGTAAAATGTCACCATTCTGATTATTGGAGGAATTCTATGAGCTGGGGAAATATATAAGATTAAAATGTTTAAGAAAGCTGCCAATTCAAGATGGCAGAATGAACTGAAGTCTTCAATAAATGGGTTTCTTTTCATCCTTTGTAGATTTTTTTTTTAAATACTAGGAGAAGAAATTTACAGCTAGATCAATGAAAAGAAGTAGGGAAAGAAAAACACAGACAAAAGACTTCAAAAATGCTCCAAGAAGAAAAGCAGCCAGTGTGTTAAAGCTGACACCGCTCATGCTATGTCAAAATGGCAGTGTCAAGTATTCAAAGAGGGGCACAGAGTCACAGAGACATCCTGAATATATCTGAGGAAGTGAACACCAAATATTCCAGGTAGAGCCCCTCAGAAGCAAGATGCAAGATACAAGCTGAAAGGGGTGGGTCAGGAGATGTCCTGTGCCCACACTGAACTCTACCTCAGTGGGCAGAAGACTCAACAGCAGCAAACACATCTACACTTGGATGTTCTTTGCTAAGTAGTTCAGTGTTTGGGCCTCAGAGAAAAGCCCTCTGACTTCCAGAATGTACATAAGACCTGAGGACAAGACTTCCTGCCCATTCTAAGTCAAATACTCCTCTTAAAATCAACGGACAATCGAAGCTTGATGTATGCTCATTCCTGAATTTCCACACTTGGGGCCATTCTTAGCTACACAGTAAGTTCAAAGCCAGATAGATTATAGTGGAATTCTATTTTTAAAAGGATCAGCAGAAATTTAAAAGAAAATTCAAAAATTTAATATAATCCATAAATAAAAATAAACAAAAAATTAAGAAAAATATTTAATTTAGAAAATGTAAAATAAAAAAAATCTTACTAGTTTATAGAGATCTAAAAAGATTTTATACCTATAACAGAATCAGGATGCTCCTAAAAAAAGAGATCAAAGAAAAGGTTTAGAATCAAAAAAACCAATTGCTTTAAACATCAGTATGAACATTCATATGAGCACAAAAAAAAAAAAAAAAACCTCAACATGAGTTAGAAAAGAATAAGAAATCTTGCAAAAGGTGAGATGGAGAACAAAGCCAGAATATATAGAGAAAAGATCAGAGACTGGGAAGATGGAGTCAATAATGTCAAAATACAATTATAGGAAATGTAATAAAACCAGAACAAGGATAAAGATAGAAAGGCCACTATCAATAATAAGCTAAACGAATGGAAGTGCTTCTTCAGATCACAAGGGCACCTCAAAGCACACACACACACACCACACACACACACACAAACACACACACACATACACACACACCACACACACACCACGCACACACACCACACACCAACTAAAAAGTAAAATAGTAGAAAATAGTCTCCCCCATAGATGAATTCTCATAAAACTTTGCAACACCAAAAATGAAGAGAATACTCTCCTTTTGCTATCTAGAATCAGAATGCTGGATTTTCTTAAGCATCAGAAGTTAGTGCTTCATGTAGAAGATAATATTTGGCTCTTAAAAGAATTCTACAGTGTTCCCAAATCATAAACTGACTGGGGAAAAAATGATTAAGGAAATCTGGGGCTAAATGTTCTAAAAGTGTTAATATTTCCTGGTAGTATAATTTAACAAAATAAGGAAATAAGCTAAAGGAAAGAGAGCAATTATCTCCACTCAAGACAGCAAGAGAAGTCAGTCAGTGACTGACCATCCACCACACAGCCGGCCAGGCAACAACTGGCAGCTATAGCACAGGGGCAGAGGGAGGAGGACGGCACGCAAAATCAAGAAGGGAACAACCTGCCCAAAGGTGCTACCAAAGCATCCTGCAGGTTATTAACATCCTTGGGATATGAGCTTAACAATATAATACTTGACTTTTTTCTTTCCGAAAAAATCAATGTAAAGGCTGGTATGCTATCTTAGTGGCTAAAGGCTACATGAGCCTCGAAACCTGAGTTCAGTGGTCAGCACCCACATAAGTGTGAAAGGAAAGAGAGAACCAACTCCACAATGCCGTCCTCTGGTCTCCACATGCACACTGTATGCACACCTCCCCCTTACACACGCGCGCACGCGCACACACACACACACACACACACACACACTCTGAAGAAAACTGAGTTTTTAAAAATTCACTTTAAAGTTAAAGCTTAAAATAAATATTCTCAAAAAACATTTCTTACAGAGCTCATCAAAGCCTTAGAGTGAACTATATTAAAGTAGCCATAATATGAATTCTATTTAGGGATTCTCAGCATTAGATTCCACTGATAGAGAGCACAGCATTGAATGGAGAGATATAGGAATGTAGGTATGATTAGTGCTGATACTGGGATGTAGAGTAGTAATGACAGAGTCCGGTAACACCAGCAGTGAGGAGAGGGAAGAGGAAGGGCATGGATGTTAACGTCCTTGACAAGAAGTCAACATTCTGTCAACCTTGCTAAATAAAGAAACCAGAACATGGGGGTTTTTTATTCCAAATTATAAGTTATTTATAATGGAAATAATAATAATAATAATAATAGTAATAATAATAATAATAATAATAACAATAACAATAACCTAATTGGAAGAAGGAAGTATACAAATAGTATTTCCCCCCTGTGGAATATATTAATAGACAATATCTACAACTGCAAATCATATAGAGACATGAAGACAGCCCATAAAAAAAGGCAGAAGACAAAGGAAAAGCCAATAAGTATTTGCTACAAAGACAATCCTGGGAAGTAAGAAAATAAGAGAGAGCTGTTTGCTCTTCATTCAAAGTGCTTTTGAGGCTGGCATGAGGGTGTGACTGCACGCACACCACTTGGGAGGCTGAGGCAGAAGAGCTGTAGGTTCAAGGCCAGGCTGGGCTATACAGTGAAAGCTCCCTGAAAAGCAAATTCAAGAAGAGGAGGAGGATGGAGCGGTCTTTCTGTATATTTCAATTTGATGAGATTTTGATGTAATCCATTAGTAAGAGTGCATCATAGGCATATTTTATGTAAGTATTTATTAAATGTGCTTGTGTCATGAGAGCCAGTAGGAACACTAACTACTGGCCAACTTTAGGAGATCTCGCTGAATTAAATCAAACATGGAGACTGAACATTTTATAGAAAATAGAATTATATTTTTAAATAGCTTAACATCCTCCATGAACTACTATTTACATAACTTTAAAAAAATTATAGCTAGGGATATTTTCCCATCAGCTCTGTCTGAATTATCAATGATTCTAATCTGTATCACTAGTCAGCAAAATCCCTTACAGCTGAGAAACATGTGCATATGTGTAAGGTAAGCCATTTTCATAATCCTATATCTGAGGCCAAATAAATATTTAAATGTAGATACAGTGACTTAGCATATGTAGAGAAAAAAGACAGGTGTATACACAAAACAATAGAAGGCTAGCACACATCCTCTGGGCCTACTCTTTCTTCTCTGGTCTATGAATCATGAAACCTAGGAAAGACACTGATAGTGGCCACCACATACTCTCACTCCCTGTGCCTTTCAGACTGCATTCTGCTTAACTGATCTCAGGGTACAGCCAATCAATACAAGTCACCACACACACACACACACCAATGCTAGGAGCGGAAGACAGAAGGCACAAATGCCTTCAGGCTCGCATGGCCCTAGAGGCTGTCCAGATTCAAGTGCCTGAAATCTAACAGGATGAAGATAAGAAACAAATAAACCTAATATGCACATGTCCATATGCTTGCTTTCAATAGAAATGGCAGCTGGGGTCCAAAGGTATGACAACCCATGGCCTCCCGGGATTCCAGAGATAACTTGGGGAATTCTGGTCTAAACTAAGGTAGGTCTAGAATTATTTCCTCACTTCTCTGTGCATGTATGCTTGTGCGCACATGCTACTGGAGACTGAGCCCAGGGCCCTGAGTATGCTAGCTAAACACCACGATTTTCTATTTGAAACGCAAAATTGTCACTGGGCTGCTAGCTCCTCTCAGTTGGAAGTGTCCTACTTCTAAGTCATATCTATATACCTAATTTTAAGAAGCTTTAAAGGTATATGAATAGTTCACTGCATGACACGTCCATGCCTGATATTCACTGACCACTATCTTTTTAACTGGGCCATGGGTGGGAAGAGCTAGGTGAAGAGTTTGAATGGTGATTCACATTTCACTTCTGGACAAGTGTGGGTAAGCCTACTGGACATATTCAGAAAAAAATTTACAGATATATCAGATGCATGGTAAGATGGAAAGAAGACAGAGTTAGATTGAGAAAAGATTAGAAAATGGAACAATACCTCATGATAAGACTGCTATAGGCAATATACAAAGAGACAAATATAAACGAGTTAGTATCCTTCACAAGTAGTCAATAATCGGTAGTTTTGTTCTCTTTCTGTGATCCTCACTGACCTCAAGGAAAACAGTCAACTGAAATGGCTTCGGTTGGGCTTGCGTACCAACTCATCATTTAGATTTTTCCAGTCTTAGGAGATAAGTGCAAAGAACAAGTAAGTTGTCATCTAGTTCATGTCCAGAGGCGGAGTTGAAGCTGTCTTAGTCATCAGAAAATGAGCACTGAGGGCCTGAAGCACTCAAGGAACCTGTACAATCGATCCATCACTGGCCATACAGGAGATAGAGACCACATCAGGCCAACTGTGCGACTACAGAGAAAGCTTCTGCATGATAGACAGCTTCCATCAAAGTGACAGATGCCTCACTGAGGGCAAAGGTCATCAGTAGCTATTTGTTAAAGAAACCCACACATACCTCAGACTGGAAGTACATGTCTTTAATCCTAGCTATTCAAAAGGCTAGGGCAGGAAGATCACATGTTTGAGGTCTAATTGGGGAGCATATTCAAGACCATCGTATGCAACATAATGAGACCTTTCCTCAAAATAAAAATTAAAGGTGTGGGGGAGTTTAGTTCAGGGGTAGAATAGTTGCCAAGCATGCATAAGGCCTAGAGGTAATCCCCAGTAGAAGAAGACTAGAAGGAAGCAAAGAAGGAGAGTGGAAGAGAGGGAGGAAGAGCCAGGAGGGGACAAGAAAGGACAAGAGGAATGAGGAGGGGAGTCTACACAGATGAACCTAACTTACTTCCATACAACACATTGTAGGTTTAAAAAGTTCTTCAGGAATTGGTTTGTTTTCGTTTGTTTGTTTGTTTGTTTGTTTGTTTGTTTTTAGTTTCACTTGTGGTTGTGGTAATGAGGTCTCAGACTTCTCAGGCTCGCTTCCTTGTGTTACCCAAGGATAAAGTCAAAGTTCTGATACTCCTGCCTCTCCATAAAAGTGTTAGAATTATAGGCATTCATTGGCACATTACACTTTATGTGGTACAGGGAATGGAAACAGAGCTTCATAAATGATAGGCAAATGTTCTACACATTGAGCCTCGTCCCTAGACTAAGGTACAGAAAGTCCTTTAACGGCTCTTAGTGACATCTTCCGCAGGAAGATGGTGGGATTTGCTTCAGCATCTGACGCTGACTGTATTTCCTACTGAGGAGCACAGAGGAGGATAAGGTGGTTGGCAAAAGAGAAAGTGGTAGAACACAAGAAGCATCGCACAAAAAATAAAACCCAGACACAGCAGAGACCTGGAGAACGCTTCACCGGGTTATGCTGGTTAAAGATTGCTTAAACTGGTGGACAAAGGTAATTTCTATGAACTCCATTTTCTGCTGAACCAAGACAAAGAAATGGAGAGAAAAAGAGAAACGCATCAGGAGTAATGTGAATGACTATCAAACCTTACTTAAAATTTCCTCCCATGAAGCACCAGAATTTCCTCCCAGGCACATTCTAGGGATCAAGAATCCAGTCCAGAGGGTACAATAAATTTAAACATCCCAGGGTCTGTCAGGATCACAAAGAGCAAATAGAAATCTTCCTCACCAGGCTGATTTTCTCTTCTGACTAAATGTTGTCAACTTCCCAATACCTGCATGTGTATTTTTGGTGACAGGAAATTTTACACTAAATGAAGTGACCCATCTAATCACAACAAAGTTCATTCTTACAGGGGGGTTGGCCATGATATCCCAGCTACACTAAAATGTAATGAACTAAGGATTTATTAAGAATACAACATTAAGGAACCAATTGAAACATTCACATACTCTTAAAGAGGTCGTGTCCACTGAACTGCACATAACTTCTATCAGTCCTCTTGGAAGGCATGTGAATTTTTTTCAAAAACACGGGCCTTTGCTTCAGTTTATTATTCTCTAGCACTTGAGAACTAGTCACTGATGTCTCAAAGCAAGTGAATGTGCAAAGGAACCGTATCACGTATCGTCATTCAAAGGACCATATCTTCACCAAGCAGCCTCATGGTCTGACTTTAAGAAAATTGAAGAATCTTTCTGATCATGATCTTATAACCAGATTGCAAAAAAAAAAAAAAAAAAAAAAAAAAAATACCCTCCAGTCTCACCCAAAAGTATCTGAAATCCAGAGCCAGTCTCTTCTTCCTGGAGAGGCTCATTCAGTGAACTGAGAGCTCTCTTCTACAGCAGGAGAGCCAAGCCTGCCTTCCTCTACATAGTTCTACTAAGCCAAGTCACATGAACCAGCCACGTGTGGGCAACTCTAGACCTCCTGCTACCTGCTGACCTCTAAAATGGCTTCTGAGTTGTCATCCTTCTCCTGGGATGGGCTGCACAGCTACAGGCATCTTTCACTCTGCTCGGGATAGGACTAGTCTACCACACACATCATGCTTGGTAACAAACAGGTCTACTTGGTAGCCTCCAGAAGACAAGCACTGTGCCTGAAGCTGGAACTGGCAGTCGGAATAAATTAATATAACACCATGAAACCATGTCTGTAGGCTTTTTTTTTTTGGTCTTACAGATTATAATATACTTCCCTAGTCCTGTGGAAACGGGGTAAGTACATTATGCCTCAATATTCATAGTTATTCCTTAAACCAAGAGCCCAGAGCAAATGTGTATTGGAAGAATTGATTTTTAAACTCATGCTTTTCCTAAAAGAAAGTGTTCCTTATAATTGGATTGATCCTGTTCTTCCTCAAAAAGGGTGTTGGTATTATTCTTTCCAGACCATATACTTACTTGTAACCACAGTTACTACCTGCAGAACACCTTAGAGTTTGGGGCTTTCTAAAGTAACAGCTGACCACAGGTCACAGTGGTGCTCACTGTGGTCCATATCCCAGCAGTTTCCTGGAATTCTGAAGAATGAGCCTTACAAAAAAAAGCAGAAGCATCCCAGAAAAATTACCCGTGGGTGGCTGCCATTGTAAACAACCAGGAATCTTGTTTCCTACCTCAAAACAGCAAAATGGAGTAATCTGTGAGGACAGCTCCTGTTATCAGACAGGACAAACTCATGACTAGGGGAAGGGAGACCTGAGAGCTGATAAAATGAGGAGCAGAATGAGACTGGACAAGAAAGGTACCATCAGGACTCTGCAAGACTGACTTTAACTCTTGTCCTCCCACTGGTGAGATGAGCACAAACACTCCCGGCCAATGAAAGAGCAACTCAGACACTCCTGGATTACCCTGCTTGCTTCTTGCTTGCACTGAGAGCAGCTGAGACTGGCAGAAGCTCCAGTCAACACTGGTCGAAGGCCAAGACCCTGATAAACAATCCCTCTCTTCTCTAGACCACTGCTACTCTGACAAATGGGCATTCGCCAAACAGGTATCAACTCTACAAGCTTCTGAGAAGGACATCAGTCACCTCCACTCACATTTTCTCATCATGGGGTCATACCTAAATTTCAACAGGCAAGGAAGGCAAGTCCTCATATGTGCTTAGAAGGAAAAAGATCTGGAATATTTACTTGCAAAGACCCCGTGACTACTATAGTACTTAGCTTCACTGAGTGACCAGGGCTTTGTGGAGACCATACTGCATAAATACAGTCATCATTGTTGCCTTCCTGACATCTTGAGTCATCTCAGAGTGGCCTAGTGAGCAAGCAGTAGAAACTCTGTGTATATGTATCTATGTGTATACATATATACTTTTTTTAAAGGGAGTCATGAATTTGAGAGAAAGCAAGGTAGATATTCAAAGGAGGGGTTGGAGGGGAAAAAAGGGAAGGGAGAAATATTATAATTATATTTTCATTTCAAAAACTTATTTTAATGATTAAAACAATGATTATACTCCAATCTATGCAGTATAATCACAACCATGAAATAGATGAGTAAAAACATAACATGTATCAACAAGGAAATCTATATGACTTTGAGAAATGTGTCATTAATCATTTTAATGCTTTGGTTTTTCAGAATAGCCAAAGCTAAAAGTGGACCACATAAAAGGCTGGCCTCGGCTAATGGGCACTGTCCATTCTGGTTAAATATATGATGCCTGGCTACTATCTATGATCTACTTCCCTTCTTGTTTTCAGATTAAGCTTTTAAAGATGAAATAACGGAGGTAGAACTGTTGTTGAAAGTACACAGTTAACAAGTAACTTAGTCATGCAAGCATCAGGTGGATGGACTGGTCCAGTCCAACGTTTACTGACACCCTGCTTGGCAACAGGCATGCAAAAATAAATGGGATGTGTTTCAAGCTCCTTGGGTGCTTTGTCAGCAAGGAAGGAAGCATAAACATTATGATGTAATGAAGGATCAGCAGAGGTGGGGGATGGGTACAAGGGCATGAAAGAGGGAGAGGTTTGAAGGTGGTGAGGAGGGGTAAAGAAAAGTGTGGAAAACAGGCCTTCTTGGAGGAACTAAGGCGTCTAATAGGAAATCTAATCACATCAGTGTGGACAGCTGAAGAAGCAAGAATAACTGATGAAGTCAAAGTTCTTAAGAACCTAAATTATTTGAGGTTATAATGCAAGAGCAGAAAAATAAAAAGATGATTTATAGAGTTCAACAGAGACCAAGTCAAGGAGTAGCACACAGACAAGAGGATTTGGTCTTGATCTTATAGTTACTAGCTAAATCTTGGACTTACAGATAGTATGTTACTCACGACCGGGTTCTGAGCAGAATGCTACACACACTGTAGCATAAGTGACAAGAATGTGGGTCTGTGGGGTAATTGTGAAGGGTGAATTCTGTAAAGCGAAGACAAAGGCAGGGAGGGGAAGGGAAAGGTGACTGAAATGGTCCCCACAGGACATAAGGACTTGAAGCAAAGCAGAAGAAAGCTGCAGGCAGAGTCTTCAGAAACGGGGCTTTGACTAGGCTGGTTGAATATTCCCATTTACAATGGTCCTGACAATCCAGATCTCAGTTCTAGAACATAAAAAGGCAGAAACTTTTGCAGGTAAACGGACATCTACATAAAGGGTCTTGGGGTCTTAGTAAGGGGATGGATGAAGGTCTACAGAGGGAGGGGATACTTTAAAGGCAGGAGCAGAAATGAAATCTGAACGACGAAAACAAGTATAAACATCAGACTTTCAGCTTCCCACAGGGAGAAAAGCCCTGTTTCTGACGATTCTGCCAGCAATTTTCATCAAAGTGTAATTTTACCGCTTGCTGCCAAGAAGAAATTTTATTATTAACTTTGAAATTGATATCCACAACTAGAATATTGCATTTGCTTTTCTGAATGTCTCCCTCACTCACACGAGCACAGACATGCTAATTCAAGTACTTAGGTTTTCTGTTGTCTCCAGTAATTAAATCCAGGCATTGTTTGCCCTAATAATAGTACTTTATTGTGTGTTTGCATGGGAGACTCTCCATCAGTTTCAAAGTAATCTAGTCTACCTCTCAAGGCCCCTGAAAAACCACAGTTGCACTGGCTCTATGGTAACCCTTCACCTGGTAGCTTCCTCATCGTAAATAAACCTTCATTCTCCATTTGGGAGAACACACAGAAGATCTCTGCATACTGCCTTGCCATAACTTCACAGTGCATTCACCTGTGCCAAGAAGGACACCTGCAAAGTGAAGTCCTCCAATTCATGTTGGGATTGAGTGGTTGTCACCATATGGAGCCACTGCATAAGACCTGAATCTACAGCTGCTGAGAACATGATAGTAGAAGCACTCTTTAAGGTATAGACACATGGCTCATAATGGCAAGAGAATGCTCAGGACAGTGACGAGTGTCATGGCTGTGAACAAGCAAGAGGCAATGCCTGCACCTCTGTATGTCCTGCACACTGTCTCAGTGATTATGGAAGCACAGACTGAGTGTGGGTCCTATGTGAGGACACTAAGTACAGCTGCTGAAGATCCACATTGGATAGACAGTATCATGAATATGAATATGGAAAAAAAAACCCTGCTATGGGTTAAACAATTGAGATTTAGAGGTTTGCTTGTATAAAATAAACAGTTTCAAAGTAATCTGGTCTACCTCACAAAGCCCCTATACATTCTCCATCAGTTTCAAAGTAATCCAGTGTACCACTCAAGGCCCCTGTAAAGCCACAATCGCATTGGCTCTATGGTAACCCTTCACCTGGTAGCTTCCTCATCGTAAATACACTTTCAGCCTCCATTTGTGAGAACACACAAGGTTATACAGTTGCATAATCCAGCCCATCCTGACTACAAATTGTCATGAACTCAGCAAAGAGAGATCTTCTTGGAGGGCCCAAGAAGAACAAAGTCACAAACAATAGATATCCTATGAATGAATTTAGTATCTTTCCCTTTCAATATTTTTTTCAGTCATTATCACAATGCTTTCATTGAGTTCATATTTTAACCATCTGGTTTGGCTAATTCATTCATTCTACATTTGTTGATCTACTACTATGCATAATGGACTCTGTTAGATACAACAAAGTGGCAGTTACTAAAGTTATCGCTCTCAGAATATTTTTATACATTTAAACATTAAGAGTGGCAGGGCAGGGGAGGTGGCTCAGTGCATGCTGACTTTGCTGTGCATGCATGAGCACCCGTATCTGAATCCCCATCACCCATGTAAAATTTAGGTGTCTGTAAGCCCTGAGCCAGAAAGGTGGGGCAGAGATAGTCACATCCTGGCACTCACTGGCCAGCCAGCCTAGCCATTCAGTGAGCTCCAGGTTCACTGAGCAACCATGTCTGAAAAAATGAAGTGGAGAACCCTAGAGAAAGGTGGTATATACCATCCTCTGGTCTACACACACACACACATACACACACACACACACACACACACAAATACACATGCACACATATGCACAGGAAAAGAAACAAAGAGAGAAAAATTAAGAGTATTTATTTACTTAGGCCCTACTAACATTTAGCACACCAGTAAGTAAATAATAATAAATAAATAATAATAATATCCATTCATTAACTTCAAATTAATAAAGGTAGTATATAAGTTACCTCTTTCATGTAAAACAACTTTTCTAAAACAGGAAAAGATTATCACTCACATATTTATAAGTTTCTTCATTACACGGCTTTATGAGATGCAGTTGGATTCCTACATTGGCTTCTGTGTATATTCTGATTAGAAATACTGTTTTGGTTAACCCATATGAAGAAAACCAGTAGTCTTTTCAAGCTCTAGGAATGGGTATTAGAAATATTCAGAGCTCCTGAAATCCCACTTTAAAAAGCAAGACTTCAGTGCAGGGGTCAGGAAATGCTTTACTGGTGGATAATAACTATTTCCAGTTTTGTGGATCCTGTGATCTCTGTCCTAACTACCAAACTCTGCCATCACCTCATGAAATCAGTCATAAGAAATGTGTGTAGACAAACAAGCATGGCCTTGTTCCTACAAAACCTTTGCGAGGCAAATCAGCCATAGGCTAGTCTGTTGACCCCTGAGCTAGACGATACCTTAGTAGAATAAACATGAGTCTTACCCTCAGGAAATCCATGGCAAGGCCCAGAGAAACAGTTCAACAGTTAAGAGCACATACTGCTCTTGCTGAGGGCCAGCATCTGCTTCCTAACACTCCTGTCAGGTTACTTACAACTCCCTCTAACTCCAAGCCAGGGGCAATGCCCTCTTCTGGCCTCCATAGCACCTATAGACATACACATATAGCTACACACACATAACTAAGAACAAAAATAAGTAAGTCTCTTTTTTAAAGAAAAATATGTCAATACCATAAAATAGACCAAACTCAATGTTGGTAAGGAATCTCAAAATTACTTTTAGAATCCAGTGTCAGCAAAGAATCCTGTAAGGAAGAAGGCTTTAAGGGGAGCCCAGAGCCTAATGGAAATGCAGACTTTGAGAAGAAAGCTTCAGGAGGAAGAAGAGTATTCCAAGCTGAGTGATTATTCAGGACAAAGGCATGAAGAGAGAGAATCGCCTAGGAAATTTAAGCAGTGGAAAATGTGCTGAGCTGCACTGTGTATACCAAAAAGTACAAACACAGTGTGCTTATACAACTGCAGGTTACTATGCCATGGGCCTTGAATGCCACGCTCAGAGGGTTAGATGCTGTTCAAAATGCACAGAGGAAGCACTGGCCATTCATTCCCATGTGGGGATGTATCTCATCATCCAAGTATAAGCAGACAAGTGGGAGGCAATGCATTGTAATTAAATGGTACAAGACTAACCATAAAGTAACCCCAGATAACAAGCTGTTATATCAGACTTGGCATGAAGCTAGAGGAAGCAAGATTCTGAACAAGGATAGTAAGACAAAGACAGGCAACCTGACAGAGGTGATGGCGAACAGATTTAGGGGTTCACAAAGTGGGTGCCACAATCTCGAGACAGAGAAAAGAGAAGAGGTGTAAGGAGTAGTAAAACCAGGAGACCGGACAGACCTGATGGTGAAAGACAGAGTTTGATGATCAACGTATCATCCTTTTTATCAAGCACCAGATTGAATCATCCCAATTCGAAATTCCTCTTTTAGGGGTAAAAAGATAATGAAAACACAACTCTTTTATAATTTCAGCAAACTGTCAGATCTCCCCCAGATCTGTCTCTCTTGAAACCTTGTCTGAGCTGCCAGTATTCTGAAACAAAGCAGAATTGCTAATCTTCCCTTCTCTCTCCAGCATCATTCTGTAAACTGTTTAGAACTACTATGTATTTTAGTCCATTGTGATTACAATATGAGGTATCAATCAAAGAACTCCTGAGACTGCTTTTGGAAACTCAGGGATAAACAGTAACTAACTCCTTTTCAGAAAAGTAGCTCCAGCACTCTGTATTTTTAGAACTTTGTAACTTGTTACACTTACACTTTCTAATGTCTTCCCTTAACTAAAGAATCTAAAGATGGATGTCAGGTTGTTTTAAGAGTTTATTCCCTGTAGCCTTTTGAAAAGTGTGCCTAAGATAATTATAGTGAGAGAAGTTTCAAAGTTACACTTGAATTTTCTTTTGGCTTTTAAAAGCCAAAATCCTCAGGTGAAACTCTACAACAAGTGGTCCCAATGATAGTCACATTCAGGAACAAGTCAATATCTGATGGAACAACTGGTGAAGAAAAGACCAGAGGGGTGAGAGGGACATGTTTGGACTCAGGATCAGGCAGTTAAGCAGAACACAGCTCGAATGTGGTAGTTACTCTCCAAGCCAAAGAAAGGCTGATGGAGCTCACCTAAGAATGTGATAGCATAGCAGAAATTTAATAATGTCAGCCCCCAGTGACGTAAATCTCCTAAGATGGCGACAGCATGCCCAATGGAGAGGGAACTCTGCACAGCTGAGTTTCTGTCCACCCATTGCCATTTCCCAGGAATATTCTCTCAGCACTGTCCTGGGTAAAGTTCAAAACCCGATCCACCCTAGTCTAACACTGAAAGTTGTTCCACCATGACATCATCCTGCCATATCCCTTCCTTCTGGCTTCTGAAGTTAAAATCTAGCCCGGTCCTTAATTCCCTTCATCTCTGGTCTACCATAGTAGATGCCCAACCCTCTCCTGGTCAGAGGCCAGGAAGGGTCACACATCCACTACCCTAATCCACAGTTCTCCCCATGCTACCTCCATATTAAAAAATCTTTCCAGAAGTCTCTACAACTGGGCTCAATTATTTTACCCTAACTTCTTTGTTTCAAATTTTCACATCTTCTTTGTTAATTGTGGATATCAAACTCTGTAATAGTTTCTCTCAACCTATCATTGGCTTTCCATGTATTTTCCTATGTCTGCATGCCCAACTGTGTTTTCCTCTAATAAGCATTTCAGCATGTGTGACCCATGCCACTAACTCACTTTAGACAAACCGCATTTACCATGGGCTCTCTAATCCCTGTCTGGGGGTTCCTTCATCCTTTGCCATCAGCACAGTGGACTGAGAGTCAGTTCAGGAAGCAGTCTTGAGATTGAACTTGCAGAAGTGTGCACTGTGGAATGACCCCCACTTTCCTGAAGAAGCTCTAAACCCTTTAAGAGGACATTAGAGCCAGAGAACATATTTCATTTCAGTCAAATTCCCTAAAATCTTATTTACTTAATTCCAGATATGCTTGAAAAGGAATTTGAAGAAAGGAAGAAAGAAAGAAAGAAAGAAAGAAAGAAAGAAAGAAAGAAAGAAAG
>JADRCD010201592.1:20619-41351 GCA_019843815.1 Montemys delectorum
AAAGAAAGAAAGAAAGAAAGAAAGAAAGAAAGAAAGAAAGAAAGAAAAGTCTCACTGCTGATTTAGTTCTTTAAATTTGGGGGTTAACTATGTGATCAGAATGTATGATGGACCAAGATTCTTCAGACACTGGGTTTTCAAGAGGAGTGCTGCCTGAGCTAGGATAGGAATGGCAGCAGACACTAGATAAGGATTGTGAAGCAGAGTACTGTGCTGGACATGGCCTCAGACAGTGGATGCATGAGACAGACAGACAGACAGACAGACAGACAGACAGACAGACAGACAGACACAAACCAGAGGATACAAGACAGGAAGGTGAAGGAGAAGACAGAAAGTTCCAAGTGTCAAGGTAAGCACTCAGAACTGAGGCTCTGATACGACTGATCTCCAGCACTAACAGCAAAGGGACACAGTGTTTTATAAAGGCTCCACTGATGCTGTCAAACTGAATTCGTGGAAAAGCACTCAGAGTGAAGAGCCGTCTGCATCTACCAAGATAGGCGTCGGGTTCCCGCTCCCATAATGGCCAAGCGTTTAGGCTGGTATTAACCTGTCCTGAAACACGGAGGTGAAAAGCTTCTCTTTTGTTCTCAGTGGCCAGCCCGGCTTCAGAACTGCCTGAGAGATCTTTGAGAGGAAATCCTTTTTGGTTTTGTTCCAACTTCTAATTCACTACCTTGGCAGAATTTGAAATGGATAAGAGCCTTAAGCTCACATCTGCCTCGAGCGACAACTAAGATAAGGAACGTTCTGAAATGATGAACTCTTTCTTCCCCAAAACACCTTTCAAATCAGTTTTTGAAAGGTAGTTACTTCAAGTTGCAGGGCCTCAAAATACTTTGCTAAGAATACTGGAAGATTCACTTGATGAAATCTTCTTATAATCCTGATTATTAGCTGGTATTTTTGGCAAATTTTTAAAAGTAGTTCTTCGTTAATTATTAGGATAAATTATAATCAACTCATCAGATCAGGATATGCAAAAATATGGTGAAATAGCTCTCTCTTGGTAAACAATGTCCATTTTTAGTTAATAGACTACAGTGTCCAAGGCAGCCACTAAAGTAAAGTAAGCTGTTGGTTGCTTTTAATGGGAGAATGAGGCATGGAAACTCATTGCAGAGCATGCACAATATGAATACTGTACAGAAGCATGCAGTGTCATTGAATCAAGTACTTGCAATGTACTGGAGAGGTACAAGCTTGAGACGTGGCCCTGGGTAGAATGGAGTCGAGATGAGAAAGTACAGAGAAGTGATATCAGAGAGGGACAGAAAACAGTCTACAGTAAATCTGCCATTGTGAGGCCCAGACAATAGATGCTGCGGCATTCTAATACTTGAAAGATCTGTGATTATAGGAGTCGTTTCATAAAGGAGATGGAGCTTTAGTCAGGTCCTACCATGCACTTTGGAGTAGGATTATTTTAAAAGGTTCTGGTGGGCAGACAGGAAGTTTGGCCAAAACAAAGAGAGATGGGTCTCAGCATCTTTGAGACCAAAAGGCAAAGGAAAAGGAAAATCTGACTGACAGTAGACAAAAACAACACTGGGTAGGAAGGTGGAGCCAAGGGTATTTAGTCCTAATACACACATGTTGGACTGTTCATTAGGTATAAATTTAATTTATTGAGCTGACATGGCAAATACTAGGGAACCTTCAGAAAGTGACTTAGGTTATATGTCAAAGACAATAGTTAGGAAGAGAATATACACAGGAAAGAATATAGAGAGTAAAAAAATGATATAGTCAATAACGACAGAAATATTCTTAGATTAGCTCTAGGTGGTATTTTAGGCTTATGTTTATATAGTAGCCATCAATACAGCAACAACAAACACCGCTACTGTCCATTTCCTTAGTGCTTTGATGGCTAGGTGATAGGAAACATAGATAAGCTTTTAAAGCACACAAATAGAAATGCTCAAGGAACACTATTAGTGACTGGGTAACCAAGTGCCAAGCACTGTGCGATGCACACTACTTAATTCTCACAAACATCCAATGTTGGCATGATTGACATGCTTCTGGATCTGAGAAACCCAAATAGACAGGACAGAAGTAGCTTTCCCAATGTCACAAAAACATCAGTGGAAGATCCAAGATTCGAACCCTAGATAGCCTGATTCTAAATATGAAAGCCCAAACTGCTCCCCAGGAAGCATCACTAGAAAAACACGTGAATTTATGAGAAAAAAAAATATGATTCGTGCAGAGGAAATCATGTGTGGGATGGAAATGCGCTGCACAAGCAGTAAATCTTTCTAGCAAGCTGACCATGTAAACTCCACCCCTTACAAAAGATACCCTTACACCCAGCGCAGGACAGAAAGAAGCCACCACATACCAACCCTGTCCTAGACACCGATGAGCTGTGTGGCTCTGGAAAGTTACTTTTCATTTGGGAATTATAGGAACAGCTACCACACAGGCTGCTTAGCATGCTAAATGGTAACCCAAAAGTGAACCCAGAGGGCACAAAAAGCAAATTAGTATTTACAACTTTTTATTGTTGTTCAATTTTACCTACTTTCTAGCAAAAAAAAAAAACAAATTACAAAATTAATACCTTAAAAATAGGCTATCCCTTCTCAATTGTCCCATTGTCCCATTACGAAGTTCATACTTCCCTCCCCACACTTCAAAGAGACTTCTGCTATGAGCATCCTCAGGCTAAGCTGCTTCCACAGGCATAGGTGACTGTGTGGGTGAGTGTCATGAGGTATGTGTGTGTTCAACATTCTATCATCTCACAAGACCATTAGCTACCTGGGTTCTGCCCTTCCTCATTAGAGAGGAAACCCCTTGAGGGCAAAGACCCACTTGGTCCATCTCGGAACACACAGAGTCCAAGAGTGCCTGGTGGACAGTGATATGAAACACTGTGAGTTTATATCTCTGTGAGGCATAGAGATTATTAATAGTTACTTAAAACCATAAAATTTACAGCAAGAGAACCCTTGAAAGAATATAGCTCAACAAACTATTTTGGGATGAACTAAACCTTTCCCCACTAAGTCAGCTGAAAAAGACATCTTCAGCAGAGGAAACTTTTCTAATGCTAAAAATAGGAAAAGGATTAACTCAATAGTTTTAGTATATAAAAAGAAATAATAGGCAGAGACCTAATGATGTCACCATAGATGGAATTCTTGACATCTGCAAAAAAAGTCTACATAATCAATAGAGAAAAAAACGTTGGGGGTGGGGAATCCATGTAGCTGTCTGTGCAAACTGTCTTCTATATTGGCTTTAGATAAATAACCCTTACCTCTCTAGCAAAGTTCTATGTTTGAACTTGGTTCATTGGTTCTCTCTTGAGCTCAATGCTCCTTGGTCATTGCCCATATCACCTTCTGTGTTTCAGGCATGTAATGAGCATTTGTAGGGTTACATTTTCAGCTTAGTAAGTTCTTCTTCCTGAACACCATCGAAAGCCCTCATCTCAAGTTACCATCCTCACATCCCTGGGCAAGAGCAGACCAGCATCAACATGAGAAAACCGTGACACCTAGACAGAGGCTGCCATGCCAATCCTGACCCTTACTCCTGCACACTTTCCACCACCTGACAAGGTACATGACTTACTTGACTTGAACTCAGGTCACCAAGTCACAAGCAGAATATTCTGCTTGGCCATAGGAGCCGGGCCAGTCACGTCAAGGTTAGGGATCCTTACATGTTACCCTTGAAGACACTCTCAAGGATCTTCTTCACTCCACTGGGTAACCCGGTCATCCTTCCCTCCCTCTTCCCATCTTTGCCCCTTCCCCACCCCATTGACTTACTGAGCCATCCCACGCTGGGAGTGCGCCGCACTCGGGGGTCATCATCCAAGGTGCGATTTGCTAGGCAGGGCACCGAGTTCTCAAGCGGGCTGCGGGCTTTTAGTGCCAGAAGCAGAAGACAGGAAAAGGACACATGAACAGCCACAGCAAGGATGAAGATGGAAGCGTTAGTCAGGAAGGAAAAAAAAATACTAAAGCAAATCACACAAGCGGGTTAAAGAAGAACAACGACATATCACAAGGACATTCACCTCCTCCCGGGACCCTGAACCCTTAAATGGAATACATGTCAACAAAGAATGGAAAAGGTTTGGGGAAACTTACATTCAATCATTATAGTTCCCCAAACAGGAATGGATGATTCGGTCAGCAGTTCTAATATACAAAACATGGATTATATCCAGAAGACAGATGTAAATAATGAACATTTTTTAGTCTGAAGATACAATGTCAGGACTGTTAATAGTCTGCCACATACAAGGGAAGCAGCACCCAGTTTTGCAAAGCACAGGGGTGGGATGTCATATTAGTAAGCCGCTCTCTAGTGATCTCCCCAACAGTCCTGCTACGGAGCTTGTAGACAAATGCAGAAATCAACATTTCAAACATTTGTGTCTGAAGTTTTTTTCTTGATGAACACAGACTGGCTCTCAACTTTCTGGTTTTTGTTTTGTTTTGTTTTGTTTTGTTTTTACCCCTGCAGTAACATGGCACTGAAACATGAATAAATTAATACTTCAATACAAACCTATTGGACATACAATTTTTGTCTTCCTTTTCCAATGTCTTCCAACATCTATCTTACTAGAAGTTTAACCCTTGGTGGATCCGTTCCAAATCTGGAACATCAGAGACAATGATATGAGCTGAATGTTCAGTCAAGTTTCTCTAGGTACATTTTTGTCACCTGGATGGCCCAACTGGCTTCTTCCTGGGAGGATGCCATTTGCTCTAAGAACCTCTTGACACTTGTTTGGCTAGTCTCTCAAAGAACCATGCTCTAAGGCTGGATAAAAACTGGGCAGTATCCTGATCCTTTAAAGAATGACAGTGATCTTGGAAATGCAGGACCATGAGGCAATATGTAATTTAGACTTGAGGAATCTTTTTTTCCTTAAGAACAAAAGTAGTCACATTATCAGGGTAATACATTTTTTTCATATTCCAGCAAACATAAACATTAATCTATTCACACTGTATGCAAAGGACAAGACAGGCAAATGGTCTTTTCAATAAGGCTACTAGTGACTAGAGAGGTCGGCTTTAACTTGAACCGTTTACAAATGAATATAAATGTGTGGCCAAATTTGGGCATTCAGCACATTATAAAATCCAGAAACATTTTTGTCAATTTATCTGTCTGTGTTTAAAAGCTGTAAATAAAGCCAGGACTTGTGAGCAGACCATCTGTGCTAGCACCTGGTTGAGGCAAATCTGATGTCTTCTCTCTTGCAGTCTGAATTTTTAATTGTTTCCCATAATTGAACTTCTTTGCAAGTTTTTATTGCACTGAGAAAAATGGAGAAGCAAAATGTACCAGTTGAAGTTACTCCAGAATGGCTGTTTGTCAAGAGGGAAGCATCTAGAGATGTTTAGCAGCACCCTGAACACTCCTTGCCTCCTATGTCTTGTGACAACATACAGAACTGTGTAAAGAGATGATCTTCGTATAGATAGACCTAGCTATACAAAATGACAGGCTAAGGAACTGATGCCACTTGTCTGGGCACAAACAAGCCTCACTAGGATGGTAGGACAGTGATAATGGATGGAGGTGAAAATACAAAAGAAACTCAACAGAGCCTTCCAGTCCTTTAGGTGCTAAGAAGGATGGAGCTGGCCAAATGTTCTCTCTGATCTCACCGCCTGTTCCTGAGAGAAAGACTAGCAGCTCTTTCAGACCTTGGATGTTAGTAAGTAACTTCTCCTCTCCCTGCCTCAGTTCGTCAGGATGATAGTTGTTGGGAATGAAGCCTAGAGATCGCGCTTGCATGCATAGCCTCCGTGAATGCTGAGTCTCCCCTCAAGAGGCCAGTGGAATGGAGCCTGGCAGATAGCAGCCAAGAACCTGGATCCAAAAGCAGCCATGAGAATGTAACTGCCCATAGAGACTTGGCACCTGTGATTCAGAAAGCCTTACTGTGGCCATCTGGCTGCTTCCCCTAGTGAAAACGGGGAGGGTCACAGCAGCCATTACTTACATTGGCAAATTCCAACATTTTGATTTGTTGGACCCTTTGCATTCTATGCAGAGAGATATAAATGGTACAATCCTTTTAGGAGGCTGTTTTGTTTTTGGTTTTTTGGTGTTTTTTTTTCACTTTGCAAATTTACTCTAAAGAACACATTTTCAAAAGTTGTTCTGAAATCTAAAGAGTAACTTCCTACAATAATTAGATCATTTCCTAAATAATGCTTTTACTGTATTCTTTCTTCAGTCATAAAATAAACACCTTGGCTTTGCTGATATCTTACACATTTTCTTTTAAACCATTTTTACCTGACTTCAGGCATAAACAAGGTAGAATTTGGCTTAAACCATTACGACTTGATGAGGAAATGCAGGGTTCTAAAGACTTTTGAGTGACGGTGTCCAATGTCTACCTTGTAGAAAATGGTGCTGTGAGGGAAAAAAGTCATGATTCATATTTCCCTTTGGGAATCAGCTTATCAAAATCTTAAATCTAGCATCTAGCCTAGAACAAAGCAAATTGACCACAGGAATTTTTCCACCAAATGCTTCTTTGGTAAAATTGTTCAGGAAAAAATAAACTTTACTCATGTTAAACTTTGAGGACTCTTTGTAGAAATGCATAATTGAAGGTTTAAATAGTTATTGAGCGGCTACTCTTTCCACGCTGCTATTCAGCTAAGGCATTAAACCAGAACACAGTAGCATTTCATCAACAAGCAACGAGGAGACATGCTGCCTATAAATATCCACTTGAAAATCTGATAACAGATTCAACTGACTCCCTTGTTTTGTGTGATCCTGCTTAGATAATGGCCACCAAAGCACTTCAACATCATATTATCATATGGAGTAAGAGACCTGAATTCACTGAGGACTGGGAAATAAATTACCACAGAGGAAGCTCATTTCTCTGTAATTGAATTAGCATATTGTTATAAAGCAAACATTCAACATTTGATCCCTCTACTAATTATGGTTGTCTGTTAATTTTACATCTGAGTTTCAAGATTTCACCTGCAAATGGAGACGTTGCATATATTAGAACTATTGTAAATCATATTGCCTGATGTAGGACAGGTGTTCAAATGTTGCAACCTAGCACTGCTGCTGTTATTACTAATAGTCTTTCACTGGATGCTATTTGTTTTTTCGAGCATTATGAAGGGTATTGGAAAATACTAAAGACAGCAGCCTGGACTAATTCAAATTAACTTTAAGCTCTGAAATCAATATTTAAAAGATATATCTGCACTTCTGTATTAATGCAGCACAGATCACAATGTCCACAATTTGAAATCACCATAAATGTCAATAAAAAATGTGGTGTATATAAAGAGAATAGTACTATTCAGTCCTAAAGATGAGGGTAATTATGTTATATGTGGCAATATGGATGACTGAAGAGGTCATTATGTCCAATGAGCTGCACAAAGAAAAGACAAATGTGACTGTTACATGTGCATTCTACATCATCTGAGTGCACAGGAGGACCAGTGGGTCCTTGAGACTTTAGAGTTGGGAAGGATAATGAAAGATGTTGGCCGAATGCTACAATGTTTCAGTTCAACATGAGGCATATACGATAAGTTCTGGGGTAACAGGTATATTAACTAGCTTGATTCGATTACTCTATATTGTGTACGTAGGGCCTGACTGAGTATCACATAGACAAACCAATCATAACTTTATCTTTTTTGTCAATATCAAATACAATGGTTGCTGATTGTTTTATATCAAACAACTTTTATAATATTCATTTTTATTGTTATAACATTTTATAAATTTTAAGGAATATGACAAAAAAAGATATTGTAGGTATTGAAGAGGGATCTCTGGAAGGAGTTGGGATACAAAAGGGAAACAAGAATGTGAAGTAATTCTATTTACTTAAAATATGTTTTTAAATGTTAAAAAATTCAGACAAATTGAAATCATGTAACTTTTCTCATCATAATGCAATAAAAGTTAAAAAAAAAAAAAAAAAAAAACAAATACAACGGTTGCTTTGGCTTTAAACTTAAGAACTGGCCAAGATCTCTTTTGTCACACATTTTAATGAAAGAGAGTTTGTGCAGACTGAAGCATGCTTGGCCATTCTTAGAAGACTTTAACATTCTCTTTTCCTCTTTCTTTTGGGGGAACATGTCTAACATGTCTCCTCTTTTGCCTCTTCCATGCCTCCCCTCCCTTCTCCTCTGATTCTCTTCTACACAAACAAGAACACAGTCTCAGATCTACACACTGCCTCCTTCCCCCTCATCTGCTCTCAGAGCAAGTTGAGGCTGAGGAGAATAAAACTCTGCAAAGGGAACTCCACCAAACATCTCACGCTCTGAATGGTTTTCTCAGCCTTGCAGTAGCATGCGACCTTTTCTGGAGTGATAGTATGAACTGAATACCCATTTGTACCGCCATAAGATGAAGAGACGCATTTGTGTCTTTACTCAAATTTGTATCTTTACCTCAAAATCTGGTGGCATAAACTAGATAGTCAATTAGTAATATTAAAAAAATATGCCGGGCGGTGGTGGCACACGCCTTTAATCCTAGCACTTGGGAGGCAGAGGCAGGCGGATTTCTGAGTTCGAGGTCAGCCTGGTCTACAGAGTGAATTCCAGGACAGCCAGGGCTACACAGAGAAACCCTATCTTGAAAAACCAAAAAAAAAAAAAAAATGCATTCCATGGCAACGTCCTATGTTATTTGCTGAGTGCTAAAGCCTGCTAGTGCTACCATATGCTAAGCACTCTTGATACTTTAGTTATCAAAACAAAACATTATGAAGTCCATGGGCGAATGGACTTCATAATATATTATTTGACACCTATAAACCTGATAATGAAAGGAATGCTATTCTAAAATTGAAACCTTAACAATCTTTCCCCAACGGGATGATAGAAGGAGGGGACTGAGGAGCATAGGCAGTGAAAGAATGAGATAGGTGTGGTAAATTGATGACCCGCCCTTAGTTTTAAATCGGCAAGTCACTAAAGGTATCCCTCAAGATACTGCTAAACAATATCTCTTCCTGCTAGCAGTGACCTGTCAGTAGTAAAGTATCTTTAAAACATAAACAAAATAATACACTATGACCCTTTTGTTACAGATATAACAAGACTCAAAGGGATTACATAATTATCAAAATCATGAATCTACTAAATATTATTCAGGCTGGAATAAAACCTTTAGAAGAGAAGACTTCATATCTTCAAGAAGATTATGAAATAGACTTGAATGTCAAAACCTAAAAATTCACTGAGTTCCACTCCTAAGCCTAACTTCTTACTGTCTTAAAGATCAAAATGGGCTACTAACTACTAACATGGAGTGATGGGGGTTTGAATGTTGCAGATCTGGAAGACCTGGGGAAAAGAAATAAGACGGGGGCCTTAAGGATGAGTTAGTCACAGTAGCAGCTATCATTAGTAGGCAGCTTTACTCAAATACTTTGCTAGTTACTTCCCATAGATTGTCTTGCTTTTTTAGCAGGTTGGAGTGAACTTGGTTTCATTGAGCTCTAGCCAAGACATTCATCTGTGCTGTGTAAGTGGATAGAGAACGAGGGTCCAGAACAAAACAGATGGATATGTGCTGCTGGGTTTTGGAAGGAGCCAGCTGCATTCAGAAAGGCACCTGGAATGCCGTGCTCATCTGAAAGAGAAGTGTGCCTAAGGATAAAAGATGCCGTTGACTATCTCAGAAGTAGAGAAGCACAAGGCCTACTTTGGAGGTATTTGAGAGAGGTGAGGGTAATGCTTGCCCTATCTACTGCTACAGGGTTCGTATCTGAATTCAGTAATGTGTTAGGTGGAGAGAAGAACAAGCCATCTAAAGACAAGTGGGGAAATTAGAATCCGACCCCCAGACAATAAGCAAAAACTTGCAAAAGGGGTTGAGAAAACTGTCAAACCTGGCTGTGGCAGGTTTGACAACCAGATCTAATTCACACCGTTTCAAGGGAGCCTAACTTAACATTCAGGCTCACACAGTTCAAGTGGGCCTAGTCTCAAGTCAGAGTCAAAGCAGTAAGGAGCCTGACTAATTCTACCTATATTTCTCTGGATCCTAGAACTACGACTAACAAGAGCAGCAAAAGCCAAGATTTGTTTCTACTGATTGTTCTATGCTGTTCACAGTGCCCAGATTCCTGCTCCTAACAACAACACACTGCTTTCTAGAATATCCAAAGCTTTTCTGTGCTCCTGCCCAAGCACCTACATGGGTAAGAGCTAGATATCAGCTTCCTGACTGGTGGAACCACTTGAAAGAGGAGGATAGATACAGAAGCCTGGACTGCACTGAATTGTACAAGCCTACTGAGGACATTTTGGCACGGCTTGGTAAAGGGAGAGAGGTGAGAAAGGCAGTGGATTGAAGCTGAAACCCAGACTGTGCTGAGCACTAAGCTGTGGGTCCCTATAAATACAGAAGAGGTCCCGGGGTACCATCAAACGCATAAAGAAAGCTATGTGAGCCCCAGGATCCAGCTGCCCTGTTTGGGGCTACCCACCTTCCCCAACTCCTCACTGCATGAGGCTACACTCGTTGTTAGCCTTGGATGCCCAATGTGGATCAGGATTTCTCTTATACCCATTTAACAAAAAAAAAAAAAAAAAAAGCAAGGAAGACTCAGACTATGAGGAGAAAGGGGCTCCTCCCCTGTCATTGTTAAACAAAGAGTACTGATATCACTTATCAAAAAGTCTGAAGCAATACAAAAAGTTATTTCCATGAGTTTCTTCCTGAAGAGAAAGCTACTGAAGCAGACAGTCCAGAAGCCATTCATATTACTCTGAAGTCTTTCTTGTGTGGTTATGCTTAAACACCTTGAATATAATTGAATGCATTTGTTGAATGATTACTAAGTGCCAGTTACCATTCCAAGCACCTACATAGCCCACTGATTTTTTTCCCATTAGTTCTTTTTCCAATCATCAAAATGAACTACAATGTTTTTCTAATTCTTTGTTGGGAAAAATAAGTGACATTTTAATAAATAAAAAATGAGTTCCCCCCCCTCCTTCTCTTCTTTCTCTGCATGAGTTCTTTCTCTCTTGCTCCTCAACCCACCCCCTTGCCCATGGTGACTCCCTTAGCTTCAATCTGTGGGACCAGTGAACTCATCTGAGAGTAACCTCCCAATAAACTTGCCTTTAATGTGTGTGTGTGTGTGTGTGTGTGTGTGTGCAAAATGAGCTCAAGTAAATGAACCAGGAAAAAAAAAGAGAAGCAAAGAAATTCATAACTTGGGTCAGACTTAATGAGCACAAGGACATTGGCACCCTCAGGTCACAGGGGTCAAGGAACTGTTCTTTATGATAGGGGACAGATGTAGAAGTGTGAAGACTCAGCAAAAACAAAACAAATCAATGATGACCTGACAATGATCACACTGATAGGAAAAGCTGACCCCTCAAATTGGGATTCCAAGTTGCTCTTGGTCTTTAATCAGGGCTCGTTCACCTTGCACAAGCTTTGGGGAAGACAATACAGATCAAAAATATCCAGTTTTTTCCCATTCATAAGATGGAAAATTATATACCTTTTAAATCAGATCATGGTCTTTAAAAAAAAAAAAACATGTCTCTCGGCCTCATAAATATCTTATAAAATCTTTAAGCAATGAATGGCAATTATCCATGCAAATTGATTCTACTTCTTAATACATGATTGGTTCTTAAAGTACTACCTTCAAGTGTTCCTAAGTTTAAGCTATTCTTTCATAATAAGCTAAAATAATACATAACTATTATTTAAGTTACTCGAACAAAACTGCCAGAGAGTATCGAATTTGTGAGCTGTCCATTTTATTTAGCTCACAAAAGTCAGTCATAGAGCTGAACCTAACACAAACCCCATGGGAGCTACCTTCATTCTCCCTGCGTTCATTACAAGCAAACGTGGTTCGGTTTGGTTTGGTTTTTTTTTTTTTTTAATCAATAATAAGAGCTGTAAATCAGCAGCAGCAACCTAAGCCACACAAGAATACTGTGAAATTTGAATTAGTTTTTAGCTATGGGTAAATATATATGTATACTGTTGATAGAATGTTTGAAAAATAGCTACTTGGGAGAGTGTATGTCTCCATGCATATGTTTGGAGATAGAGTAAACTTACTGACATAAAAGATATACGGTGGGCCTGGAAAGAGGTCCTGAGTTCAATTGCCAGCAACCACATGGTGGCTCACAACCGTCTGTAAATGGAATCCGATGCTGACTTCTGGCATGCAGGTGTACATGAAGATAGAGTACTCATATACATTAAATAAATAAATATATCTTTTTAAAAAAGATATATGGCAAACACTGTTAAAGTACTAAAATACACGTAACTCCTGTAAGTTTTACACATAGCAGGTTGATTCATACAGAATGCTTTTGTTGATCTTTGATGAACTTTCGCATCTGTAACCAATTATAATTGCTCGTGGTAAGCAATATCCGTCTATGTCTCATGATAATATTATCGTTCATGTAAATAAGACAAAATCAAAACGATATCTGTATCTTTCAGCCTCCATGAATCTCTCAGTGGTGTTCCTGTATGTCTTTACTAAATCGTATAGGAGTTTTAACTATCAAAAAAAAAATCTTTCAGTCATGGTAGATTGTACTTCAGCAGCTGTATACACTAAGTACATGCTTTGAGTTTAATCTGCATGGTTAATATTTTCTCCATAGTTTTTTAAATTTCAGAGACAGCTGAAACAATAAGGCATACCCTGGGTTTTAGCATTGCTGTTTTCTAGAAGCACTTCACTCTAGCCGGCTTATGCAGTTTGCCTGAAGCCACTGCAGTCGGCACTGAAACTCAGCGCATGCGTGCTGAGAGCAGATGCAACTACATGCACGGGACCAATCACTGCCTCGTGGCTCCGCACTCTACACAGAGGTGGAAATCACCACAAGTGCACAGATTATAGTAAATTGTCATCAACCAAATAGGAAGTTGTGCATTTTGAATATGCATTGCCATTGTTTTGAATATAATTATTTAGTTGTATGCTGATGGGATGTCACAGTAGCTACGCGTGACAAGCTGCTGGCAGAAACTCCCCTCACTGCTGGATCTTGTGGGTTGATGGGCCCTGACTCTGGGACACATCTGGGAACCAAAACAATCTCTGAGTCAAGCGTCTCCACACCATTCAGCGATCTCCCACACTGTTGATAGACTATAAAAGGCCTTCTTTGTTACTGGGTCTATTTCTATATTTAAGGCCAAGATGTATCTAGGCTTCCCATGAGAATATTACAATACTGTTCTAACCACAGTCACCTAAGATTCCTGATTATTAAAAGAGTAGTGAAGGGTATGTAATTCTGTACTTTAGATGTTTATTCAAAGAGCATTACATAGTTCTTAAGTATATTAAGTGATTAAGCCCCAAGACATAAAAGTAACTGTGTAAACTTGCAGGCTAAGAGCAAGCAACTGTAGAAAGCCAAGAACTTGCCACCTCACCTGTGATTTATGATCGTGTACCTTGGAGGCACATGTAACTCACTGCTATAGGATCTCACAAAGCCAAATCTTGCTTGTGATAGTTAAAAAGCTGGGTAACACAAAGGCCAATAATAACACGTTTGAAACAAACTAATCGTATCCTATGCTGCAGGGTGCACTCCGATCATTTGAAGAGCCGAAAGAGAACTGCCTGCCCTTTTCCATTTGCTTTCTGCCCTGTGTGTGTAGCAAATGAGAGGTGAACAATGAAAGCAAGTTCAACTTTCTCTCAAATGCAGTACCTACCAATAGGACAAAGAGTGGAAGAAAGGGTGAGTAACCAAGCTCATTCATTGCATTTCACATCTAAATAACTTTTCCAAAAGATTGGCTGCTGAGGTTCTTCTGTTTCTAGCCTCTGCTCCATTGTAGAGCATGAGGTAGCTTAGCTTGACAACCACAGCCACGCCCTATCTACTGCAACATTGTATCTTCATACTTCTTTATACTACCACAGGGTATTGCATGATTTAAAGCAAGCAAACAAAACCTCTCTTACAATCACACTTCTTATGAGAAAGAGGACTGTTGCCCAAGATAAAAAGGAAAGACTGACTTTTAACTGCCATAATTTGCAAATACAGATACTGGTTAAGACAAAATTTTCGTAAGCTGCATTGGAGCAACCGGCATGAGCAATGGCGCTGTAAGGCCATGAAAAACCTTTTCTTCAAAAATAGATAAACTGGCATGTAAAGCTGAATATCTCTCTGTAGACCACAATGTTCTGAGTAACACCAAACTAAACCGGAAGTGTTCTAAATTTGAGTCTCTCTCTTGTGAATGTATTTTATTGAAAACATTCACATCTTAATTATTTTATAGACTCTTTGGGTTTAAAACTATGAAGTTTTGATGATTGAATATGGGAAGAATTCCCAGGTGGAACAGTCTCTGGATGGTCCTCCCTTCAGTCTCTGCTCCATAGTTTGTCTCTGCAACTCCTTCCATGGGTAGTTTGTTCCCCCTTTTAAGAAGGAACAAAGTATACATACTTTGGTCTTCCTTCTTCTTGAGTTTCTTGTGGTTTGTGGATTGTACTTTGTGTATTCCTATCTTCTAGGCCAATATCCACTTACCAGAGAGTGCATACCATGTGTGTTCTTTTGTGATTTGATTACCTCACTCAGGATGATATTCTCCAGATCCATCCATTTCCCTATGAATTTGACTAATTCATTGTTTTTAATAGCTGAGTAGTATTCCATTGTGTAAATGTACCACATTTTCTATATCCATTCCTCTGTTGAGGGATATCTGGGTTCTTTCCAGTTTCTGGCTATTATAAATAAGGCTGCTATGAACATAGTGGAGCATGTGTCCTTATTACATGTTGAAACATCTTCTGGGTATATGCCCAGGAGTGGGATATCTGGGTCCTCTGGTAGTATTACGTTCAGTTTTCGGAGGAACCGCCAAACTGATTTCCAGAGTGGTTCTACCAGCTTGCAAATCCACCAGCAATGAAGGAGTGTTCCTCTTTCTCCACAACCTCTCCAGCATCTGCTGTCACCTGAGTTTTTTATCCTAGCCATTCTGACTGGTGTGAGGTGGAATCTCAGGATTGTTTTGATTTGCATTTCCCTGATGACTAAGGATGTTGAACATTTTTTAGGTGCTTCTCAGCCATTTGGTATTTGTCAGTTGAGAATTCTTTGTTTAGCTCTGTACCCCATTTTTAAATAGGATTATTTGGTTCTCAGGAGTCTAACTTCTTGAGTTCTCCTGGGAATCCTTCCCATATTCAATCATCAAATCCAGACACTATTGTGGATGCCAGCAACTGCTGCCTAACAGGAGCCTGATATAGCTGTCTCCTGAGAGGCTCTGCCAGTGCCCAACTAGTACAGAAGTAGAGGCTCACAGCCATCCATTGGACTGAGCATAAGGTCCCCGATGAAGGAGCTAGAGAAAGGACCCAAGGAGCTGAAGGGTTTGTAGTCCCTTAGGACGAACAACAATATGAACAAATTAGTACCCTCAGAGCTCCCAGGGATTAAACCACCAACCAAAGAGTACACATGGCAGAACTAATGGCTTCAGCTGCATATGTAGCAGAGGATAACCTAGTCAGTCATCAATGGGAGGAAAGGCCCTTGGCCCTGTGAAGGTTCTATGCCCCAGTGTAGGAGAATGCCAGGGCCAGGAAACGGGAGAGGGTGGGGTGGTGAGCAGGGAGTCGGGGTAGGGAATGGGGTTTGTTTTTGTTTTTGTTTTTTATTTTTTTTTATTTTTTCTTTTTTTCAGAGATGAAACTGGGAAAGGAGATATCATATGACATGTAAATAAAGAAAATATCTAATAAAAATGATGAAATTTTGTTTATGGTAACATGTCTTCAAACCATTGGTTTTTAATATTAAATGAGAAAAAATCACATTTCTGGATAGGGATATAGAGCCAAAGTCAGTTTATAAAAGTCACTTTAACTTGTCATCTACCTAAAACCACATTCTATAATACTATGGAAGTACATGTGACTGCAACAGGTCACAGACTCTCTCCCTCTCTTCCCTTTCATGGTACTTAGAAGATGGGGTGGACTCTATAGCCAGTTCTACCAACCCAGTGCCTACTCAACTCTGCCCACCACATCATCATCTCCCACACTTCATGGTAATGTGCATCCCCCTTCTCAGCCTGCACCCAAACATGAAATTTGTTCCCAACAAAGAGATACATAAGATAGATACTTTGCAAGAAATTGTGGTAAATGCAATAAAAAAAAAAACTTCACAAGAACATAGTGCTTTTCCCATTGTTAAGTAATGAGTTAATATCCCATCTTTAGTAATTACCATCCCATCTGAAAATGGTTGTTATTTATCACAACATGAACTACCTTTTCAAGTGGTAAAATAAAATTGAGTCTTAAACTGGTAAGATGACCACCAATAGCCTACACAATTGACTCCCACCCAAAATGGGACGCTGTGATACAAAGTTTTGTAATCTTCAAAGCATTTATCTTATCTAATTAGATCCTCCCAATTATTGCAAGTCATCTTGAAGATATGTTCCACTGGAGAGATGGCTCAGCAGTTAGGAGCACTGACTGCTCTTCAGAGGTCCTGAGTTCAATTCCCAGCAACCACATGGTGGCTCACAACCGTCCGTAATAGAATCTGATGCCCTCTTCTGGTGTGTCTGAAGACAGCTGTGGTGTACGCTTATGCACAAAATAAATTTTAAAAGTTCTTTTTTTGAAAAGTGGGGGGGGGGGGGGCGGGAGCTGGAGAGATGGCTCAGTGGTTAAGAGCACTGACTGCTCTTCCAGAAGTCCTGAGTTCAATTCCCAGCAACCACATGGTGGCTCACAACCATCTGTAATGGGATCTGATGGCCTCTTCTGGTGTGTCTGAAGACAGCTAGAGTGTATTCATAATAAATAAAATAAATCTTTAAAGAAATGAAGACGTATCCCCTGAGAGCTCAGTCTCTGCAAGCTTGCTGACTCATGTATAATACTCAGTTGTTTCACCTTAGAGTCATGAACAAAGCATTTCGGTCCATCAGCAGAGTCCCACATAGAGAATTGAGGCCCTGTGGCTTTGTAACCTGTAGCAACAGGGAAACCCTTCCGGCAAGATTGCACATCTGCCCAAATGTATTAAAGGGATCATGAAATGACCATGGCATATGAACTTGAGAAAAGAAATATAAGGGGGAGAGGATATGAAGAGATGGAGTGAGGTGACTTGGAAAAAGAGAGAGAGAGCGAGCAGCAGCCACTGGCTCTGCATTACCATTATCAGGGTTGCTAAACATCCTACTTGCACTGGAGACCGTCTTCCCAATGTCAGCCAGGGACCGGAGGTTGGATTTCTTGGTTTGATGTCGGTGTTTTCGGAGCAGAGTATAGGTGACCTTATCCTTGAGGTCAGGCTTCAGTAGACCCGTCTCGATCTGGTGGTCTGCAATCATCTCTGATGAAAAAAAAAAAAAAAACAAAAAAACAAAGTGAAGCAGGTGTCAGTCACCAAATTGTGCAGCTTACTGTCACTCCAGCCTGGTAGACATCACCACCAAATTAACACTAAGGCCTTACCCCCCAAACCCAGCTTCCCACTTTCTATGAAGGGATAGGGTGCTGGCATTAAGGAGAGGATTATAACTATTCTAACATTAGTTGGATCTTTACAAAGGTAGGATTGTCTTAATCTGTCTTTTTTTTTTTTTTTAAATATCCCAGCTATGGTGAGTCCCATAAATCACAGTTTCTCTGAGTAACACGATTAGTCAGTAATTTGCATTTTTCAATTTTAAAAAGTAATGTTCAAATTTTTATGCCCTGCATTACATTAATCAGAAATGTCAAGTGTAAGATAAAAAGAGAAGTTTAACACTGTAAAGCCATGAAAAGTGATTATTAAAGTCTATCTCCCCAATTCTTCTAAGTTATATTTTCTTTGAAACACCTTTTCCAATATCAGATCACTTGAACAGCTAATGAAGAAAAGGTTAAGCTATAAAATTATACATACCCTAATCTTTTAAAAGATGTCAGATTAAATCTCCCTGGTCAACTCCAACTAAAACCTGGCCAGTCTAGTCTGCTGATCATTTCAAACACTAACTGACTATTTTTGAGAACATTTAAATATCCTAGTTATAAAATAATGTTTCTATTTACTCTTCTTTACTGTTTAACTTTAAAAAGAAAGTGGCTTTGGAGGCTAAGGAGATGGCTCAGGCAGTAAAGGATAAAGTGTTTGCTGTGCATGCAGGAGGATGTGACTTCAGAGCCACAGCATCCACATTAACAAGCTGGGTGCACTGTTAGCTACCTGTGTCCTCTTGCAGGAGGAAATGTGGTGAAGACAGGCAAAGCCCGGGAGCTCAAAGACAATTCAGGTTCAGTCAGATATCTCAATAGTAAGAAAAAGATACCCAACAGCAACTCTACCGTCCATGCACAGGTGAGCACACACACACAGGGCACACAGACACATGCATGCATATGCACACACGCACATACAGAGAGGGGGGGGGAGGGAGAGGGATGGGGGGGTGCAACAATGATTGTTTCCCTGTGATCTGTAAAGTTTTCCCCGTTAGAAAACAAATCCTATTCCAATAGAAAATAGCTTCTTTCTCACAGGTACACACATAAAGGAACCCTGGGCACCCTATTCCAACATTTGGCTCCACTCAGAGTGAGACAGACAGTAAAGCCATCCCAGACTCTGTGAGTGATGTGCAGGGCAGGGCACCCCTCTGCATAGCTTCCCCTTGGGAAAGTACAAAAGCCTGTTCTTACGTGAAAGTCTAACAGGAAAATCAATGGGTGGTGGGACCACAGTCAATCAGTCCTATGGAATCCTGCCCTGAAGAAGAGGTACAGGGTCCCCAGGACCTTCCTGATATCTCATGGAACCATCATTTGTCCAGCTTTACAATGAGCACTCAGTCTAACCACCTACATCTAGAAGCCAGCAATCTATACAGTGGACAGGGAGCCATTTGTAAGGCAATCGGAGACTAAATCAAGGATTTTCCATCATTTGCCCAGCACAAATGCTATAAATGTACAGAGTGGGAACCATTTGGTAAAGGAACCTGAGGGGACAGGAAGTTTCTCTTGTGAGTGTTTTGATTTGAAAGTGGCCTTCAGCTTGGGTATTTTTAACCACGCAAATCGCACTCAGTAAAAATGCTCAGAATGACCCCTAGAAGTACAATTAGCCCTCTGTCCCACAGTCAAGTAATTAGGTGCCTTCAGAAGGCAGCCCTATACTTTCCCTTCAAGTCCCCTTCCATGTGGAAAGTCCTTTCACAGAAGGACCACAGAAATAAACAGTGGGAGCGTGTCTGCAGCAAGCGTTATCAGATTCTCACTCTGATGCCAGGATCCTGGATTAAAGAGTTTCTTATCTAGCTTTTCTGGCAAGGCTTCCCAATGCATATGCATGCACAGCCGGCCCTCTTGTTACTAATGCCTGGAAATCACTAGTTAGACAGGTTAAAACATCTGTGTGGCTTATGGCCTTCATTAAGTTTCCATTAAAAAAAAAAAAAAACAGCCGGCATAATAGGCTCTCTTTAAGCATCAACTGCAAAACCTTTCAAAGGAAAGTGGGGGCAGTTACTTTTACAACTACACTGAAATTAAGTGTTCAGTGTTCATATCCCACAAACACTACCAACTGGAAGAAACTATGCCAAGTCTAGATGAGAACAGAACTGAGAAGAACAGGACTGAGAAGAACCTAGTGGACAACCAGTTCAGCCCTCGTTATACAGGTGAGGAAAAGGGGGTGAAGAAGTGACTGGCCCCCCAAAGACTAACTAGAAAGGCAGAACCCCAACTAGAAGCATGCTTTCTGATGCACAACTAGATCTTTCCCTCACTCGACACGGCATTTTCCATATTTAAAAAGCAAGCCCACCAGGCTTGTGTATGGCTGCCCTGCTAGCATTCAGGAACCTGAAGCAGAAGGGTTTGTGATTTCCTGGCCACATGAGCTATGGAGCCTGTGAGGTCAAAGCCTGTGCTCCATAGCTAGACTCTGCCTCAAAAAGGCCAAAGGTAAACTGTTTTAAAAAGCGAGCTCTAGGCGGAGAAAGAAGTGACATCTGCAGAGCTTTTGCAGATGAATAGAAAGGTGGTTAGACTGTGGGAAGCAGCTAAGGGGAATAGTGAGTCTTTGAGATAAAGACACACAGGGCCAAATACATAGTTCTCAACTTCAAAATTGATGAAGACAACATAAATAAATGTATGTGGCCATAGCCAAGTAAGACATTTTACTGTCTGTCCAAATTATCTCAGTGTTAAAGACCTATGCCATAGCCATCACCTGGGGAATGACACTGCGGACCAAGACATTAAGCAAAAAAAATACCAAAAATCTTCCAATATGTTCAAAAGTTTTGAATTTTCTACAACTGGAACTCTATATTAATCATATAATTTTGCTAAACTATACAAAACTATCCACTTCTCTTGATAATAAAACCTCCAAGGTCACCTAATGCCTAAAAAAATGACTGTTGTGCAGCTGTCATGCTTTACTTATGGAATGATGGGAAAACTGATATTTACGTTTTTATCTTTAAGTGAATACCAATTAAAATAATGACCCATGAGGCTGGAGAGATGGCTCAGCAGTGTAGAGTGTTTGCGCCACAAGAATGGGGGCCTGAGTTCAAGTCCTAGACTGATGTAAAACACTTGGCATGGCTGTGCACGCCTATAGCCCCAGATTAAGGACACATGGCTGTGCATGCCTATAGCC
>JADRCD010201593.1:0-20620 GCA_019843815.1 Montemys delectorum
GAGGGCTTTGCCACCTTCAGTTACAGCCCTAGTACCATATTGTTTCCCTAACGCCTTCCAGAACGTAAAATGCCACAAATGTAGCCATGTTAAAGGAACCTCTTAAATAGTGTACAATGTACCTAAGCACGTATTTAGCAATAGTACAAAAAGGCGTTAAAAACACTAATCTATCCCTGTTGTAAGAAACACATCAGTCTATTAAATAAATGTTTCAAAAAAAAAATAGTTCAAGGGCTGAAGAGATGACTCAAGAGTTAAGAGGACTAGCTACTGCTGGGCGGTGGTTACGTGAATATATTTGATCTCACCATGTGGGGAACAGAGGCAGTTCAAGGCCAGACTAGTCTACAGAGCAAGTTTCAGGACAATAAGGACTTCACTGAGAAACCACGTCTCAAAAAAAAAAAGGACAGCCAGCGCTACACAGAGAAACCCTGTCTCAAAAAACCAAAAAGAAAAAAAGAGGAAGATGAAGATGACTAGCTACTCTTCCAGGGCAGGGGTTTGATACCCAGCACCCATAGAGAAGCTCACAGCAACCTAGAACTCCAGTCCCAGGAGTCCTAGAACTCCAACACTCTTGTGTGGCCCCCACATGCACAGACATATATGCAGACAAAATACCTGTACAAATAAGACAAAATTCTTTTTAATTCCTGTGGGGGTTGAGAATTTAGCTCAGTGGTAGAGCACTTGCCCAGCAAGTGCAAAGGGTCAGTCTTCAGCTCTGAGAAGAATAAAAAAAGACAAAATATTCCCCCAAGGATAGAAATATAACTCAGTGGTGGCGTGCTTACCTAGCATACATGAAGTACTGGATTTGACCCTCACCAGTAACTAGACCTTTACCACATATGAATTTTCAAAGATGATGATGTCCTTCCTCTAATAGACTCAATTCAAAAAAGACAAAAGGAATATATTCAGTACCTTACCTGTCTCAGAAACGTAAGTAACAGGATCCTTCCGAGAGATTTTACCAGGTTTAGAAGATAGCGGCAATTTTTCTGATTTCTTTTTAGCATTTTTTACCTGTACTGTCTCCTCTGATTCTGAATCTACAAGAGAAAAATTAAAACTGTAAAAAGAAATATCAGTGTATTTTTTCTGTTTTGTTTTATTTTTCGAGACAGGGTTTCTCTGTGTAGCCCTGGCTGTCCTGGAACTCACTCTGTAGACCAGGCTGGCCTCGAACTCAGAAATCCACCTGCCTCTGCCTCCCAAGTGCTGGGATTAAAGGTGTGCACCATCAGTGCCCAGCATCAGTGTATTTTTAAAGTAGTCATTATAAGCCAATCCCTTAAGAAGCATGTCTTACATTATTTATTTATCCAGTAATAAACTCATGATTAGATTCATATCATACCATTGTTTTAACAATAGCCACAAACCAACTAGCTTAACAAAGATAAGTTTGACAACTCCACATGTGGGCTGGAGACATGGTTCAGTTGATAGAGGTCCCTGTTGCTAAGCCTGATAACCTATGTTCAGTCCCTGAGAAGCACATAGTAGGAGAAGGTCAACTCCCCCAAATTACCACCTGTCCTCCACACACATGTAAGAGAAAAAAGTCTAACTAAATACATGTTCTGAGCAATGGCTGACACTGGTCTCATGGGGCCATTAGCAGGGTTCCCTAGGAAAGATCCATTGCTGTGTCATTTCCACTTGCCTAGCGGCTGCCATCTTAACCTCTTCTCCCACCTTCATAGCCAAGAAACCGGGATGGTGGCAGTGGCCAGGGAGACTGATAGTTCAAGCTTGTTTGCAATACAAGTGAGTTCCAGGCCAGCAGAAGCAACCTTAGTGACTTCTAAGAGAACTATGGATGTAGTTCGGAGGTAGAATGTTTGCAGAGCATGTGCAACTGTGTTCACACACACACACACATACGCATACAAATAAACACCCTCAAGACAGAGTGCTACCATCTCACTGGTTTCTGACCTCCTTAATCTTGTTAAGACAGTCTCTCTCTAACCCTCAACCTCACAGGCTTGTCTCTGCCTAGAAGTACTGGGGTTAAAGGAGTGTGCCTTCCTGTGGAGAGCACTGGACCTCAGCCTGAGATGGCGCAGGCTTCTGCTCCTTGCTGGAGCGCTAGAGTGATAAACAACTCCTTATTTGGCTTTGCTTGTTGTCCTGGTTTGCTTCCGCATTTGGAATCCTATCTGCACATTCCACGTGGCCTCGTGTGATAGGCTTGGAGTAGAGCATTTAAGGGCCTGGGGTGTTGCCCTCGGGGGTCAGAAGATTGTTCAAGGTTCCTGAATAAACTGCTTAAAGAGCTCTCTCGGGTTTCGTCTTCCTTGCTGGTCGAGGTGGAAGTGACACCTTCCTACACTCTCAATCTCTCTCCAGATCTCTCTGCCTCCTACTCCTTAGACACACTGAGCCCACCTTCTTTCAGGGTCATCTGAACCACCCTGCAGCTCGTATTTCCCTTTGCTCCACTCCACAGAGTCACAGGTTGTAGGAATTAACTCTGTGTCTTTGGGAGATAGCACGCTAGTTACTCTGCCTACTTGGCCAGACTACTTCATGCAGTTTAGAGCAAAGCATAAGCAGCTAACAGGGCCTGGTGCACGGTCCACCAGTCATAAATTCGCTGTCCTTCCTCTTCCTCTCTCTACATCTAAAAGTTCTGGTTGGTTTTGAGTTCTGGTTCTGAGACAGGGTTTCACCACAGCCCTGCCTAGCTGAGATCCACCTGCATCTGCCTCCCTAGTACTGGGATTACAGGCGTGTATCACCACACCCAGCTCATGCTGCTTTACATTAGTGTTTAATATAATTGTCTCCAAGAGGAACCTCAGAGAGCACAGATACACACTTTCAATATCCTTATGATAAAGGATGTGGCACTGTGGCACAGTAGAGTGCACTAAGTAAATATTCAAGTACTCTGAAGAATCAGTCCTGAGCTGTACTATCACTGTGAAAGCCCCTGCAGCCTACATGCTTAGGCAGCCTACATGCTGAGGCACACCTGCAGTCCAGCTACTCCACTTGAGGCCGGGCAGCACTTGAGCTGGGAACATTAGGACCAGCCTGGGCCACAAAACTAAGGCCCATCTCAAATATATACATAAAATCAAAATCAAGAACTAAAAACCCAAATATATTAACAACACACAATGCTTCCTTAGGCTACATTATTTTACAAGCACTGGGCAGCCTGGGCAACAAGGGTAGCACCCATCTCAAATAAAATAAACAAACAAACAAACATCAAAATAAAGGATAAAATATTAACAATACACAAACGAAATGCTTCCTTAGGCTGCATTATTTGACATCCACTAGGCATAATGGCACATGCCTGTAATTCCAGAATTTGCAAGATCAGGAATTGTGTCCTCATCAGTTACATAGGGAACAAGGCCAACCTAGGCTACTTGGGGCCTTGACTTAAATAAAGGGGAGAAAGGCAGATAAAATGAAAATTAAGTCAGATGTGCTGGCCTGCAGTCCCAGCTGCATAAGAGCCTAGGCAACACCTGTTTCAATAATACAAACAGAGCTGGGGGTATAGCTCAATGAGAGTGCTTGCCTACCAGGCATAGAACCTCAGTTCAGTCACTGGCAAATTGCAAAATGAATGAGTGAATGAATGAATGAGAGAGACATGGGCACAAAGAGTACTGTTTCCCTTCTCAAAACTATATTTGAAGAAAATCCTTCAAATTGTGTTTATTTCTTTTTTTTTCTTTTTTTATGCCTTTCCGGGAGATCGGAAGGTTTTTTAAGACAGGGTTTCTCTGTGTAGCCTTGGCTGTCCTGGAACTCACTCTGTAGACCAGGCTGGCCTCGAACTCAAAAATCCACCTGCCTCTGCCTCCCAAGTGCTGGGATAGAGGCGTGTACCACCACTGCCTGGCTGTGTTTATTTCTTTTTTCAATAGAAATGAAATTACCAAGTCTTCCCATCACACATAGAAAATCAATTTTAATTATTTGCTTTGGGTACAGCAAGATGGTTCAGCAAATAAAGATACTTACCACCAAGCCTGATAATCTAAGTTCAATCCACCAGGAACTTCAAAGTGACAAGAGAGAACAGACTCCTGAAGTTGTCGTCTGTCCTCCTTGCATGCCATGGTACACATAACCACAAACCAATATTTAATAGCAGCATTGTAAAGTAATTATTTTTGTCAAATCCAACTTCTAAAAAATTCAGCTTGAAAAAAAATTTTTTTTGATGGGCCAGTCAGTGGTGGGCACACATCTTTAATCCCAGCACTTGGGAGGCAGAGGCAGGTGGATTTCTGAGTTTGAGGCCAACCTGGTCTACAGAGTGAGTTCCAGGACAGCCAGGGCTACACAGAGAAACCCTGTCTCGAAAAAAAAAAAAAAAAGAAAGAAAGAAAGAAAGAAAGAAAGAAAACTGATGGGAATATTTTTTACAATATGGGTCAAGAACACAAATCAGAGGCAGAACACTTGCTTAGCATATGTAAGGTCCTGAATCTGATCCCTCCAGTAGGTAGGTAGATAGATATATATGAGAGAGAGAGAGAGAGAGAGAGAGAGAGAGAGAGAGAGAGAGAGAGAGATAGGTGAGCAAGCCATGCTCACAGTAAATCTGAGACCTGCTACATACTCTTATCCCTCATAAGCAAACCTTCAGTACATTAAAATATTTAGGTGCTGTAGCTCTGCCATTAACAATTGTTCCAAGGACTACCCACTGGAGCTCTCTCACACAGTAATTATTAATGAGACTTGTGTGTCTCAGACATCAGTTTAGAAAATACAGTTACAAGGGAAGTAAAAGCTTGTAAGCCTTTATTTAAAGCCCTCAGGGAGGTTACCTGAGTCATAGATGACCCTCTTCTTCTTGCTGTGCTGCTTTGGTTTGGAGGCGTCCTCTTTACTAGAGTTAGTAACCTGTAGACGGCAGGGCAGAATTAGAACAGAGGAAGCCTGGACAGCCTGGCATTCTCATTAGACTTGGGCTTAGTAGTTTCCAAATGAAGCAAGTGTGCCCCATGGAGACATCTGTTGATATGTAGAGACAATGTTGATCACAAAATGGGAGGCAGAGGTTTTATAACATCTTGAGTACAAAAGGGTAGTACTAGCATCACATAACACAACACTCATCTAGCCCAAAATGTTAGGAATGCTCTTGCTGAACTGCATCAGGAGAGGAGACTTACAGAAAAAACTACACTATTATCAGCCACTCACTCAAAACTAACCCACATATAACAAAGAGTAAAAGGATGTCAGACATTGTAGGGTCAAGACGTTTATTAGATCCTGCATGTCCCTGAATGCCTTGGTCTCCAGGGTGGTGCTACCTCAGAAGAGGTGGTAGAACCTTTGGAGGTGGAGCCCAGTGGAAGGCCCCAAGGGGAGAAGAGGACCCTTCCTTCTTCCTCTTCTGTCTCTTGGTCATGAGGACCACCCTACTCTACCCCATGCTCCCACCATGATGTGCTGCTTTCTCAAGAGTCCCACAGCAATGAGGCAACAGGTCACAGACTAGAAGCCTCTACTACTAACAATCTATGTATTTGTAATTTAAGAGTGACCAGGTGTCCTAGCTCACACCTGTAATCCTGTAACCTCCACTCAGGAAGTGGAAGCCTGAGGACCAGAGGTCAAGGTCAATCTCAGCTACAGGGCAAGTTGCAAGCCAGTCTAGGCTACATGAGACTGTCTCAGAAAGACACAGAATTAATGAAACAGTATATTTATAATAGCAAAAAGGTACCTAATTTGACAAATAACATAAATTTAAAAAGCTCATGGGCTGGTAAGATGATTCAACAATTAGAACACTTGTTGCTCTGGCACAGAACCTAAGTCTGGTTCCTAGCACCCACATGGTGGCTCACAATCATCTATAAATCTAGTTGTGGGGCACCTGACACCCTCTTCCTTGCTCACCAGGCACATACACTGTGTACAGACATACATGCAGGATAAAGATTCATACATATCAGAAAAAATAAACCTTAAAAAAATAGCAAAGTGCTGGGCGGTGGCAGCGCACGCCTTTAATCCCGGCACTTGGGAGGCAGAGGCAGGCGGATTTCTGAGTTCGAGGCCAGCCTAGTCTACAGAGTGAGTTCCAGGACAGCCAGGGCTACACAGAGAAACCCTGTCTCAAAAACAAACAAACAAAACGAAGAAAAAAAAAGAAAAACCAAAAAAAAAATTGCAAAGCACGCTAGCTCACACCTTCAATCCAAGTACATAGAGGAAGAAGTTGGCAGATTTCTGTGAGTTCAAGGCAAACCTGGTCTATAATGGGGTTCAGGAATTGCCACACAAACCATTTAGACTCCGGTCTCAGTTAAGCAAGGCTGGTTTATTGAAAGCACATTCCAAGACTGATGGATCACGACTATAGCTCAGCCTTAGGAGCTGAAAGCTACAACCTCAAACGTTTCTCAGGGCCAGCTTGTTAAAAAAAACAAAACCACAATGAGCCCATACACAGTATGGCATGGTGGTCAGTCCTGACTCAAACTATTTTGACTAGCTAGAAAGAACAGTTCTAACTGACCATAAGTGGAGTTTATTGGTTATGGAATTATTAAGATTAACAAATCTCAGACCAAGCTGGGCAGTGGTGGCATACACCTTTGATCCCAGCACTTGGGGTCAGAGGCAGGCGGATTTCTGAGTTTGAGGCCAGCCTGGTCTACAGAGTGAGTTCCAGGACAGCCAGGGCTATACAGAGAAACTCTGTCTCAAAAAAAAACCAAAAAAAGAAAAAGAAAAAGAAAAAACAAATCTCAGACCATACGGAACAGAACATAAAAGGGTATGTAGTCAACAGGATCCTGCTCTGATTCTTCATCAATAATATGAAGTTGGCAGACAGATTATAACATCATGAAATAGATAGCAGGCATGGAACAAAATGGCTATAGCTATGCTAGGAGGCAGGCTTCAACAGTCTATATAATCAGTTCCATATTAGCCAAAGCAATTTAGTAAGACCCTATCTCAAATAAATATGTAAAATAATTGTTTTAACAAAAAAAAAAAAAGGTAGAAAATAAAACCACACCTATGTGGTTATAGCATGTATATCAAATATAAAATTTTTAATAAGATATTTGTTAAGATATAAAACTAAGTATGAGAAAAAATATTACACACCAAGAAAACAATAAGAAAGACTGCTACCTCATCAAACTGGGCAAAGTATAGAGGAAAATCTTTAAAGGGTCAAAACAGAAGACTGGCAACTCAAAATTTCATACCCAGCAAAAATGTCCTTTAAGAAGAACGCAAAATACACTCTCATATACACTTACAGCTTCTGTCAGAAACAGGACCACACTACAAGAAATTTAAAGAAAATTCAAGTTGCAATATTAGTATTAGAAGAAAACTCAGTTCTTCAGTTAGAAATGAAGAGCACCAGATATGTTTATAGAATTTAAAAGAACATTCTTCTTTGAGCTCTTTTGTTGTTGTTGTTGTTTTGTTTTGTTTTGTTTTTCAGATAGGATTTCTCTATGTAGCCCTAGTTGTCCTAGAACTATAGACCAGGCTGGCCTTAAATTTGGAGATCCAACTATCTCTGCCTCCAGGGTGTTGGAAGGGCAAGTGCCACCACCACATAGCTTCCTTCTAACTTCTTTAAAACACCTTAAAATCAAAATTACAATCAATTGTGGAAAATAAACATATGCATATATAGTATATAATACTGATAAATTAACTTACAGAATTATAAAACCTCTTACAATTTAAATTCAGTGCAATAGTATTCATTCAGATACACCATTGCTGTCATTGTCTGCATTCTACAAGAGCATAGCTGGCCTTCTCTGGGTCCAAGAGACAGAGAATGACTCTGTCCTGCAAGGCCTCATCCTGAGTCTAACAGTATCTACCTGAGGATAGGTTCTTATGTCTCTATGAGCAAATCTGCTTTGTTTTATTTTTTTGCTTTTTATTGTTGTTGTCGTTGCTTGGTTGGTTGTTTTGTTTTGTTTTTGAGGCCCAGGCTGGCTTCAAACTCAAGATATTCCTACCACACTCTCTTCTTCATCTTTCCAGAATATGCTACACCACCACAGATGGCAAATTTTGATCTTAGGAAAGATTTGTTAGTTTGGTTCTGTTTTGTTTGTTGTTACCATTGTTTTTAATGCGTGTAGGTATTTTGCCTGCATATTAGTCTGTGTACCATGTGTATTCCTGATGCCCATGGAGGCCAAACAAAGGCTTCAGACTCTGTTAAGTGGAGTTACAAATGGCTGTAAGCCACCACATGCTAGAAATCAAACCTGGGCCATACGGAAAAACGCCCTGTGCTCTTAGTCCCTGAGCCAACTCTCCAGACCAAAATGCAAAGTTTTAACAACTAAAAAAGGAGCTTGGGGAGGGGACAACAGGCCTGAATGCAGCAAACTATAGAGCTAGGCAGATTAGCCTGTTACATTCTACCTCTTCGGTATACCGAACTGAATCTCTAACTACAGCACTCTGCACTTACAAGGTTTGCACAGTGCTCACTGGACAGCTCACACACACACACTTGATGTACAAACTGACCTTGGCTTCCTTTACTCCCTTCTTTCCCTTGACAGTTCCCTCCGAAGGTTTTGTCTTCTCATTCTTTACTGTCTCATTTACAGGCTTTTTTCCACTTGATATAACCCCAAAGAATTTCCGAATGTCCTAAAAACAGAAGAGGAAACATGTAAATATTAAATATATAACATTCTAATTCCAGTCACTAACAAGAACAACCTTATTCAAACTGGTGTTAACCCAAGTCAGCTCTCCAAAGCAAGGCCACCTATATTCAGCAGCATCTTTTTTATAAGTAAAGCCATCTGATAAAATTACCTGAATTAAAAAACAATTTTTTTAATGTAAAGTAATAGTAATCTTCAGAATATAACCAAAAACAAGGCAAAAATAAACAAGTAAAATCTTTGCCTGGTGGTGGTGATGGTGGTGGTGGTGGCACACACCTTTAATCCTAGTACTTTGGAGACAGAAGCAGGTGGATTTCTGATCTTGAGGCCAGCCTGGTCTACAGAATGAGTTCCAGGACAGCTAAGGCTACACAGAGAAACACTGTCTTAAAAAAAAAAAAATTAATAAATGGTCTAAAGAGACAGGCGACTGAGTGGTTACAGCACTTACTGCTCTTGCAAGGAACCTGGATTAAATGGCTCACAACTACCATCTGACACCAGAGGGTCAGATGCCCTCTGGCCTTTGTAGGCACCTGCACGCATGTGGTACACATAAACTCACACAGTTAAACACACATACATACAAAAAAATAAACCATTTTTAAAATAGCTTTTTTTTGACAATGACAGCAAGGGTCTAACAGGTAGGCAGCAGGCAGTGACTGCAAACACACACACCAATGTCGTCATCAGCCCAGGCAAATGAGAAGACTCCACTCAGCACCACACAGCCACAGGATTTACACTCCAGATCATTCTGAGAAACTGAGAATGTTGAAAGATTCTTCTCTACATAACTCTTCTCAAACTCTAATGAGAAAGACTAGTGCCTACTGTAATATGCTCTTTCATTACTGACCCTGGGTTAAACTACAGAATTTGAATTAATCATACAAAAACAGGTTAAACTACAGAAATTGAACTAATCATACAAAAACTTTACAATATAACTGAACATTAAAAGCACTCAGTTTCCTTATTATTTACATACATATTGTCCATCCCTTCCCTTTTGTTTTATTTTTATTTGGTTCTGAGACAAAATCCCACTACGTACCCTAGCTGTACAGGAACTCACTATGTAGGCCCAACTGGCCTCCCCTACATGAGAGATCACCCCCAGGGCTGGGGTTATAGGTGTGTACCACACACCCAAACCTACCTTTCTCTAATTTAGTTTTGAAAAACGACTATAGAAAGGAACAAACCTTAGAATCAAAAGGCCTAGGTTCATTCTACTTGTGTGATCTTCATTAGTATCTCAATCTGTTTTTTGATAAGTGAAGTGAAATTCATTATACCTACCCTTTAAAGTTTAAATATGCATCTCTTATCATTTTGGCTCAGCAAAAAACTTTACTTCATTTTGTGTATTACCCACTCACATCACTAAAATATCCCATTTATAAACTATTTATAAGCAAAGATATAGGATCTCAAATCTTCCTTTCCAGATCTCCCACTATATAAAAGGTTCTAATTTATTAACTAAATCTAAGTTTACAAAGTATTGCTGCCAGGTTGGTGGCATGTGCCTGTAATCAAGGGGTAGAGGCTGGAACATCAGGAGTTCAAGACCAGCTTTAGCTACACAGCAAGTTCCAGACTAGTTTGGGATACAAGAGTCTCTGTCTCAAAAATAAACAAATAAATCCATAAAGAAGAAGCCAATGTAATGGCAAGGAAAAGCTGAGCTCAGTCTATGGAGCCCAAGGAAAGGTAGAAACAAAGAAGTGACTCTACAGGTTGTCCTCTTACCTCCACATAGATGTGGCATATGTGCTCTCACATAAACACCACACACACACAAAGATGATGATAGTAATAATAATAATAAATTTTTAAAGAAAGTAAATAAAACAGGTCTATAGCCCTTGGCTATAAAACTCCTAAAGAGACATCTGTGTCAAGTAGTGAAGAATGGGACAATAAAGAAAGTCACAGTCTTATGTATAATTTGCCAAGAACTGGGCTTGAGGCTCGCTACTTTATTGCTTCTGAAGGAAATGACAGTTTCTAACCAGTCTCGCTCTTTAACATGGTACAGTGATTCTTCATTCAAACAGTGGAGATTTCTTAGAAACACAAAGGAAAGAAAAAGAAAAGGACAGGGATGATGCCAGCGACTCCACAGAACCAGCAAAGCCCTAAGGTGATAATTAGGAAGCAAGCAAGATAGCTTGGAGGGTAAAGACAGCTGCTGTCAGCCCCAGGAGCTCAGTTCTACCCCTGGAGCCTGCACAGTGACAGGAAAGGACCAACTCCAACAACTTATCCTGACTTCCACTCCTATACCACAGCACATACATACACAAAGAGAAACAAAACCAAAAAACTATGATAATTAGGGTGCTGGTTTTCAACTTTTTTTAACACCACAGACTAAAGAAAACAAAATATTGAGAATGGAGCAACTAACAGGACAGTCGTGCATGTGTAGGAAGTCTGCCCTGCATTTGTCCGCTCACAGGCCTTCTTTTCTTACTCCACCCCACTCCTCAATCCCCAGACTGACGGCAGCACAAAGGTAGAGAAATCACAACACCCTCATCTATCTTAATATCCACTAAGTCTATACTTTGCAAACTCTTCACTAGAACAGAAGCTATCACATCACCTATGTAGGACTGTCTCCACTGTGAGACAGTGAAGTCTTAAGCATAAACAAGCACAGTGAGCTACTTGGCTTATACAGGGTGCTGTCAGCTCATCTCCCGAGTAACACTTCCTTGTCTAGTATTGCAGGTGTTCAGCACCTTAACGAAATGCAGAACAAGCCAAGTCCTACGCCAAATAAAGGGCCTCTCAGCTGCCAGTGAAAGTTCTGCTGAGTAGTGAGTTAAAAAGGAACTAGTTCTTTTTTCACATTTATTTCTTCTGTATGCATGAATATGTACATGGGCACACATCTGTGGAGGTCCGAGGACAACTTTCAAGAGTCAGTTCTCTCCTTCCATAGCATGGGTCTCAGGAATCAAACTAAGGTCAACAGGCTTGGCAGCAAGTGCCTTTTCTCAATAATTCATCTAGCCAACCCAAGAAAAAGAAATTATTTTTAAATTGACTTTTACAATTTTGACACTAACAAGACCTTCTAAGAGACTACTACGATGTTCAAGCAGTATCCACAAAGCAGACTTCCCAGGCACGGTGATGCCTACCTGTAATCCCACTCAGAAGCTACCACAGAGTTAAGTCCTTGTCTCAGAAACAGGAAGTTGGAGTGGACATGTGGTTTAGTAAGCAGAGCGCTTCCCTACCAGGCATGAAGGCCTGGGTTCCAGCCCAGCACCACATAAAGGCAGGTGTAGTGGCATTCAGGAAGGGGAAGCAGGAGGACCAGTTCAAAGCCAGTCTGAACTGCGTAAGAGAGCCCATAACTCAAACAAACTAGTTAACTAAGAATTCTGACAACAGAAAGTGAAACAAAAGATATCATACACAAAAATATGTACAAGAAATATATAAATGGGCTTCTACAAATCAATAAAAGACAACTGAATGAAAACTGAATGAAAGCTAATAATAGGGAAATTATTAAAGAAATATAAATACCAACAAAACATGCATATACCTTCTCGCCCAATAATGGCATTTCTAAAAGAAATGATAGGGGATAGAAAAGCACATACTGCTCTTGCAGAGGACCTGAATTTGGATTCCACATCTCATGGCTCATAACTGCCTGTAATTCCAGCTCTGATGAATCCAAAACCCTCTTCTGGCCTCCCAGGTGACTTGACCTCACATCCACACACACAGACACACAGACACACACACACTCACAAATAATTTTTAAAAATAAATCCTGGGTTGGTGAGATGGCTCAGTGGGTAAGAGCACAGACTTCTCTTCCAAAGGTCCTGAGTTCAAATCCCAGCAACCACATGGTGGCTCACAACCACCCTTAATGAGATCTGACGCCCTCTTCTGAAGACAGCTACAGTGTACTTATAATAATAAATAAATCTTTAAAAATAAATCTTAGCCGGGCATGGTGGCGTACGCCTTTAATCCCAGCACTTGGGAGGCAGAGGCAGGCAGATTTCTGAGTTCGAGGCCAGCCTGGTCTACAGAATGAGTTCCAGGACAGCCAGGGCTACACAGAGAAACCCTGTTTCGAAAAACAAACAAACAAAAATAAATAAATAAGTTAAAAAAAAAAAACTTTTCAGTAGTAGTGCACATCCTTAATCCTTGTAATTGGGGCAGACAGATCTCAGTAAGTTCAAGGCCAGCCTGGTCTATACAGTAGATTCCATGTGAGACGAGACTACATAGTGAGACCCTTTTTCAAAAAAAAAAACAAAAACAAACAAACAAAACAATGCAAGGGGACATACAAATTGCTAAATGCTCTTCAGCTGGGCGTGATGGCACACACATGCAAACCCAGCACTGGGGAAGCTGAAAGCAGGACTACCAAGTTCAAGGCCAGCCAGGGCTACGGACAAGTACCAGGCTGGAAAGGGCTAGACAGCAAGACCTGTCCCGTACCCCTCCCCCAGGAAATCCTTGATTAGGTTTTTTGCTGTGACTATACTTGCTGCTTTTTGGTTTAAGAAAATGTAAGAGGGTGGGGAGACAACTTAGCTGTAAGAGTGCATACTATGCAAACATGAGGGCCTAAGTTCAAATCCCCAAACCCCACACAAAGATCCAAGCATGAGTGCACATACACATCTGTAACCCCAGCACTGAGATGGGAGCATAGACAAGAGGACTGCGGGGGTTGGCTAGCTCGGGGGTTCAGTGAAAGACCCTCAAAAGAATATGGTGGAGAGAAACAGCAGGACGCCAGGGGTCTTTCTCAGGATGGACACACACACACAAAGATATTAAATTAGCACTGTGTATTATTCTGACCTAAATTATTAAAATTTACCTTCTATATTAGACCCATATGCCTGATTCTTGTGTCACATTACCATATTGTGGCTATAAAAGACAAAAACAACTTTCACTTTTAGTGGGCCATTTCCTCTCCTTCAAAATTGGCTTTTAGCCACACAAATTACTTTTTTTAGAAATCAAAATTGTCACAACACATAGCAGACATTTAGCAAAGTCTAGCACTGCCTCAAGCACTCCCTGAGGAGGATACCATGAGCTAGCCAAGCATGGTTTTACATAAGTGGAGAGAGAGGACTACACAGGACATGCCACACAACTGTAACAGGTTCCAGGAAGAAAACTGCTCAATGGTCCCTTGAGATTCCCTTTCTCTCCGGCCACCACTAAATACTTCTCTCTAAATCCTGGCCCTTGGACAGGCCAGGATCAGTGCTAAGTGCTCAGAAGAAATGACACAGGAAAGAAAAGAACACAAACAAACAAAAGCTCTCTGGTCTGTCCTTAGAGAACACAAGCTGAGCAGAAAAAATGAAGCCCAGCCGGGAAGAGAAACCAGGACTAACTATACCTCTTCCTGACAATGAAAAATTTGTCTGTTTGTTTGTTTTGGGGGTTTTCCCTGTGTAATCCTGACTGTCCTAGAACTCACTCTATAGACCACACTGGCCTCAGATCCACCTGCCTCTGCCTCTGCCTCTGCCTCCCAAGTGCTGGGATTATAGAGGTACACCACCATCATCAGGTGACAAGGAAAAATTCAGAGCATACAATAGAGTCTCTTAAACACTCATCATAGATATTTTCCAGTCCCTGATCCAAAATTACAAAATTAAAAAAAAAAAAAACTGAGTACAACATGGAAATAATTATCCAATTCAAGTTTAAAACAGTAAGGCCTCTTTTCACACTGGCTAAAGTGGGATAACTAATGTCTAAGACTGATTGTGCCTGATTTATTTCACAATTCTGACATTTACCACGGCTAACATACTGGGATTGTTCTCATTCCAGAGGTTAACATTTCACAAATTATTTCTTTTTTTTTTTTTTTTTTTTTGGTTTTTTCAAGACAGGGTTTCTCTGTATAGTCCTGGCTGTCCTGGAACTCACTCTGTAGACCAGGCTGGCCTCGAACTCAGAAATTCGCTTGCTTCTGCCTCCCAAGTGCTGGGATTAAAGGCATGCACCACCACCGCCCAGCCACAAATTATTTCTAATCCAAAAATATCAAACTTCAACTATCTATGTTCAAACCAAAAACAGACCTATGATATAATACAGTAAAATACCATGTTTCTATAGGCTACCTTACAGTCATGAAAAAAATAAAATAAACCAAGGTTCCACACGTAGCCCTGACTGGTCTGGAATTGGCTATGTAGACCTCAGACTCAGGACCCTCTGCCTCAGCCTTCTGAGCACTGAGGTTAAAGGTGTGTACTGTCACCACACCCACTCATGAAATGTTTTAATAATTTAAATACGAAGTCATGAACAAAATGACTTTTAATGAATTTATTTGATTTGCTGAGTATGAGTGTCTTACCTGCATGTATGTGTGCATATCACATACGTGCCTGGTGCCTATGGAGATCAGAAGAGGCCTCGAGTCTCCTGGAAATGGAGTTATGGGAAGGTTATAAGCCTCTATGTGGGCACTGGGAACTGAACCCGGGTCCTCTGAAAGAGCAAGAGCAGCAAGAGCAGCAAGCGCTCTTAACCGTTGAGCCATCTCTCTAGCCCCTAGGACAGTAGTTCTCAACCTTCCTAACCATGTTACTACCTCATAACTAATTTTGCTACTGTTATGAATTGTAATGTAAATATCTATGTTTTCCAGTGGTCTTCGGTGACTTCGGTGAAAGGGTTGTTCAACAACCCCCAAGGGGTTGTGACCTACAAGTTGAGAACTGCTACTCTAGAAAATGACAGTAACTCTTACCTCATTGATATTTTTTATTGGAATTACAAAGTTTATTCACACCCCAAGTATTTTTAAGCTTTCAAAACCTGATGAGTTATATTTTCCCTAGAAATATTCAAAACCAAGCACACATATAAAACTCCAAATACAGGTGCGGGATGTAACTCAGGATAAAGTATTTGCCTATCGTCCATAAGGCTTAGGTGCACTCTCCAGCACTGAAGAGGTGGGAGAAGGGGCAAGGGCAGGAGCTAGTGTAATGGCACAGTGGGTAAAGTTACTTGTCACCAACTCTGATACCCTAAGCTCAATTCCCAAGACCCACACCTGCAAGTTGCCTCTGACCTCCACATACACACTGTGGCAGGCATGTACACACACAATGAATTAATAAAATAAATCAGAAAATAGGTATGACTGGTTACATAAATAAATTGTGGCTGGGCAGAGTGATACATTCCTGTAATACCAGCACTTGGACAGAACTGAAGTTCAAGGTCATTCTCGGTTCCACATTAGCCTGGGATATATGAGACTCTACCTCATAGGTAAATAAAGTCAATGTGCTTGTCCAAAGAACAAGTGTAGACGTTGTTAGCCCTGCTAGGAAACTGAGAATGCCAAGAAGCCATTCTCTAGCAAAAGCTTTAAAACTGAAGAGGGGGCCAGCAGTGGTGGTACAGGCCTTTCATCCCAGCACTCAGGAGGCAGGAAAGACAAATCTCCCAGCCATCCTGGTCAGAGCTAAACAGAGAAACCCTGTCTTGAAAAACTCAAAAATAAAAAATAAGTATATTGATTGACTGATTAGATTGAAAGTTGGGACTAGAGGGATACCTCATAGTTAAGACACTCTACTCTTCCTGGACCTGAGTTATTTCCCAACATTCCTGTTTATATTCAATCACCTGTAACTCTAGCCCCCGCCCCCCCGCAAGGCAATTCACGCATATGGCATTCACTCAGACATATACAAATATACGTAAATAAAAATCAATATTTAAAGTGAAGACTAAATATAAGGGGGAAATTGTTAATCATCACTTCAATCATAGCCCTAGGAGTCTGAAGCAAGAGGAACAGAAATTGAGACCACCCTGGACTACTTGGTGAAACAGTCTCAACAGAGAGAAAGATGGGCGGAGACAGAGACAGGCAGTTCTCATCTTTAGGATGTAATTAACAATTCTGCAAGATGACTTATTGGAAAGAAATGTTGTAAATCAGGCAACCCAAATACAATTTTGATAAACACAGATCAAACTAAATTACCAGACTTTGTCAGGTACTAAAAAGGAGATGGGTATGTTTTCTAATTTTTAATCTGTACTAAGACATTTCCAACTTGCTTTCAAATCTACTAGTATAAGAAGAGATGAAAAACAAAACGTTTTGCTATATCCTCATAAACCCAAAAGAAATGCAGCATTAGACAGCCTTCAGCTTCAGAAACCCCACAGTACAAACACTGATGCACACTGCTCTGAAGCAGGCACAAGCAGCTCTCATTCTTTTCTGCACTTGATAGGAACTCAACCAGCAGACGCAGTAGATGAGAAAGGAGAGAGGACACAAACTATGTCACTGTCATTTGCCTTTGATGCTCTGCAGAGCAGCTGCCACAGCAATACACATTGGTCTTACTTCTCTATTTTAAAATTAGCAAAGAAATAAAAATATTGTTTACCATCCTAAATGGCCCACCAAATTCACAAGAAAAATTATCATCAACATACTTCACAAAAGCTACTCAAATATTTAACAAGCTTTTACTTTATAAACCACTAAAATGCAAAACTATATTTCTTTTCTTTTCTTTTCTTTCGGTTTCGGTTTTGGTTTTTCAAAACAAGGTTTCTCTGTATAGCTCTGGCTATTCTGGAACTCACTCTATAGACCACCCTGGCCTTGAACCCTGAGATCCTCCTGCCTCAGCATTTCCTATTTATATTAAAATTTGGCTAAAAAAAAAGAGAGAGAGAATTTGGCCTACTGGGTATGAAATGTATAGGTACAAGTTTATTCTTTATTCATCCCTGTTTTCTTTCAGGTATGAAATGTAAACATCCAAGTTTATTCTTTATTCTTTACCATGAGGGTTATCTGGCCTTTTTTTGTTTATTTTGTTTTGTTTTATTTGTTTTTCGGAGACAGGGTTACTCTGTTTAACAGAGCCCTGGCTCTCTCTTTGTAGACAAGGCTGGCCTCGAACTCACAGAGATCAGCCTGCCTCTGCCTCTTGAGTGCCAAGATTAAAGATATGCGCCACCATGACTAGCTTTGGCACCCTTTTTTTTTTAATAGACTATTGAATTATCTGACACCTCTGTTAAAAGTCAAAAAGCTGGAGACCTCAAGTTCAACAACTCCTAGAGCAAAAGTTAATCTGTCTATAGATGAGCTTCAGAAGAGAGGGAAAGCCCCTAAAATGGTATTATATGCCTATATGCATTTCTACCGTCAGAAAATTTGCATACCTCTCACCACACTTCTCAAAGGGAACGGTGGCCCAAGCAGAAGTTAAGAACTATTGTCCTATAATATAACCTATCCACAGGTGTTCACTAAAGTGAACTTTATTCTGGGTGGGGTTCTGCTAGGCTTCTTTTTGTGCTAACTGCTGGGGGACTAAACTGAATACCAATCTAATATATCACTTTTGAAATCTTTGCTTTATCCTTTTATGTGCACGGCCGTTTTGCCTGTGTATATGCATGCATACCATGTACATGCCTGGTGCTCCTGAAGCTCAGAAGACTGAATCCTCCTCAGACTGGAGCTCAGATGGCTGTGAGCCTCCGTGTCGCTGCTAAGAATCAAGCTCAGGATTGATTACAAGAGCAACAAGAGCTTTTAACAGCTGAGTCATCAATCCCACCCCAAATATGTAGTATGTATGTATGTATGTATGTATGTATGTATTTTATGTGTGTGTATGTGGACATGAGTACAAGTGCCCTCAAGGACCAGGTGCCTTGAATCCCTTGGAGCTGGAGTTGCAGGCAGCTGCTAGCCACCTGATATGGGTGCTAAGAACAGAACCAGAGTCCCCTCTGCAGGAGCAGCAGGTACTTTTAACCACTAAGCCATCTCTCCAACGCAATACAAAATCCTAGAAACTTTTCCTTTTAACAAACAGTAAAAATGGCCAATTTACCCATTCCTTTTAAAGATGATTACTTTAAGTGCTACAAAACATAAATGCTACAGAGCTGGGGAGATGGCCCAATTGTTAAAGGGTTTACCACAAAAGAATAAGGAACCGATTCCAGATCCCTAGTACCCACAAAAAAAAAGGGCAGGTGTATGGTGGCACACACTTGTAATCCTATTACTGGTGAAGCAGAGACAGATAAGCTACCTGAAGCCAATTTAGGCAATGGGTGAGTTTCAGGTTCTGTGAGCGACTCTGTCTCAAAAACCAAGGTGAGTCTAGTGGGATGCGTAAGTGGGTAAAAGTACTTGCTGCACAAGATGAGGACCTGGGTTCGGACTGGCAGAGCCCACATAAAACTAGGCATGGCTACACATGCCTATAATTCCAGCAGTAGGGGAAGCAGAGGCATGAGGACCCCCAGAGGAGTTTGCTGTCCTAGAAGAAAAACAGCAAGCTGAGTCAATGAGAGACTCAATCTCAACAAGAGAAAGCTCAGAATGCTAGAACCACACAGACACACACAAACACACACACACACACACACACACACACACACACACACAATGTCCTCCTCTGCCTGGACTCACACAGACAGAGAGAGAATAAAAAGGAAAGCCCACAGAACATAAATGCTCAGAAAGTTCACCTACCTTCTAGGATCAGAAGCATCTATGATGCCCCTACCATTTTTTTCTCCTAATTTTCTGAGATAGGATCTCATGAACTCCAGGCTGGCCAGAAACTATGTAACAGAGACAGGACTTTAACTCCTGATCCTTCTGCCTCTGCTTCATAAGAGAAGCAGGGCTATGAGCATGCCCAGCTTTTTATGCCCTTAAAAACTGATGTAAACACCTACGAAATTTTTCACCAAATAAAAAAGACAGATTGGACATGGTAGTACCTACCTTTGATCCTATCAGAGGCAATGGAGGCAGAGGCAAAGGCAGAAGGATGTTAGTTCAAGGCCAGTATGGTTTACACACAGTTTCAGATCACTCAGAGATGGATACACAGTAGTTACAAGTTACTGCCAAGTGCAAAGCCAGATCTGGTGGTATCCACACCTTCAACCCCAATACTTGGGAGGCAGAGAAAGGCATGCCTCTAAAAAGTCAACATGGTCAACATAGTCAAACAAATACCACCCCCTTTGGGGGTTTTTTTGGTCCCACTATGCAGCTTTGGCTACCTCGGAACACAGGCATCCATCTGCCATGGATCTGAAAAGCTGGAATAAACCAGGACAGCCCATGAGACTCTTGAGAACAACATAAATGCCCAAATTCCAAAATGCAATGCTGATCATTTTAGGGAAGCAGGATAATGTAGTGATCAGAAATGCCTAGGTTCGCCTTCAAGTTTAACTGCCTTCTAGTTGTGTGACAAACTGTTTAAAAGGTACCTTTACTGTTCTAAAACTGGACTGTGGAGTGCCTAGAAGTTGAGGCAAGAGGATCATGAGTTCACGCCAGCCTAATCTATACACACTGTAATTTCAAGGCCTGATACATGATACTATTACCCCAAATTTTCCTTCAAAACAATGAACTTGGAACTGAGCATGAAGGCATTGGACTTTAATCGCAGAACTCAGGAGGCAGAGGCAGAAGCATCTCTGGTAAAGGCCAGCCTTGAACAACAACAACAAAACCAACAACAACAAAAAAGTAGTTGGGCCAGGTGGTGGCGGCACACGCCTTTAATCCCAGCACTTGGGAGGCAGAGGCAGGCGGATTTCTGAGTTCGAGGCCAGCCTGGTCTACAGAGTGAGTTCCAGGACAGCCAGGGCTACACAGAGAAACCCACTCTTAAAAAAAAAAAAAAAAAAAAAGAAGTTGGGAGGCTTGAAATGTGGTTCAGTGATTGGGGGCACTTGTTCTTGCAAAGGACCTGGCTTCAGTTTCCACCACCCACATGATGGTTCACACCCATGTATGACCTTCTTGGGACCAGGGCTGCATGCACTGCACATACATGCATGCAGACAAAACA
>JADRCD010201594.1:2821-37302 GCA_019843815.1 Montemys delectorum
CCCCCCCCCCCCCCCCCCCCCCCCGGCTCAGGGGTCCCATGGCTCCTGCCCGGTTTGTAGAGCCGAGAACACCAAGCAGATGTATGGTTGAGCACTGCTCATCAGTTCCTACCCACCAGTTGCCAGATGAGAGATGTTCAAGGATCTTGACTGTTTGCTGTCTCTGGTGGTCATGGTTGACCCACTCTGGCTTCGACTTTGTTTGCTATGAACAAAGAACTCGCACGTTTCACGGTGACGGATTGTGTTGCAGCGACTTGGGCGCTGCTAAATATGCTTTATTAATCTCTAACGTGCCGGTAGCTCAGAGCCCATGCCAAGCAGTGACTTTCCAAATTTTTTTTGGAGCTACCCGTTGCCAAGATAAACGGCAGTTGGCCCCGGGAGGGGCATTTTAAGGGATCTTGCGACAGCAAAGTTTTACCCATTAAGAGCGGTGCAGAGTCAATGAAGGAGATATTGAATAGAAGGAATTTCAGGAAAAACCCTGACTCAGCTCTCTACCCATTGAATGGAGCTAGTGGAGAGAGAGTCCATCCTCTCATGAACGAAGGATTCTGGGCTCCCTGTGGGTAGGCAGTCACTTTACTATATGTGCACATAGAACTCTGTTTATGATAGAGGTGTTGGGTGAATGGAGACATTCGTGACCAGATAGCCAGCTTCCCTGGCTGTAGCAGTGCCAGAGCCTGGAGGGAAAACACGGCTTTGTGTGACCTGTGCCTGTCCCATACAATGATTCCAAACTCCCGCACCCCCACCCACATACAGTGAGACAGGAAATGGCCTCGGAAGTCCGTATGGATCCAAATGCAACTTTGTGTTGAATAATAGGAAGAAAGACTTTGGGCAATGGAGTGGCAAGGTGATCTACTGTTTGATTGGCAGGTCCCAGAGAGTGAATGGCCTCTCCAGACTCTGAGTTACCCTACAAGCCAGAGCAGAATGAGGGGTACCACCACCTTCCTGGAAGGTGGGGAGAAAGTCATATATTTCTTGGTGACTGTGTTTTTAGACATATATTCCGTATGCAGGTACATCTTTTTTAAGAAATAATACTTTTATTAATTCTTGAGTATTTCCTACAAGCATGTAGTGAACCCCTGCTCCCTCTTTTAGGTCCTCTCAGATTTACCCTTATGTCTGTCTCTCCTCCCAAACACACATATCTTTTTTTTTTTTTTTTTTTTTTTTTTTTGAGACAGGGTTTCTCTGTTGTCCTGGAATTCACTCTGTGGACAAGGCTGGTCTTGAACTCAAAGATCTGCCTGCCTCTGCCTCCTGAGTGCTTGGATAAAATGCGTGTGCCACTACTGTCCGGCTCTCACATATCCACTTTAGAAAACGAGATTCTATTTATTTTAATGTATATAGCTCTCTTTTGCCTGCATGTAGGATGTGTACCACATATATGTCAGTGCCTGGAGAGGTCAGAAGAAGGCATCAGATCCTCTGAAACTGGAGTTGGATGGCTGTGGGTGCTGGGAATAGAATCTAGGCCATCTGCAAGAGCTCTTAGCTACTAGTGCTCTTAGTCACTGGGTCACTGCTCTACACCCCAGCTCTTTCTCTCTCTAAAAAGGTCAGCTACCAGATTCAGTCTGAACTACCCATGTGCGCATGCAACTGGGGATGTCCCCTTGAGCACACTGACTTACCAGGGGCCACACTTTCAACAACAACATCACACACTCACACATACACACACATGCACACATATATACACGTGCACACACATACACACATGCACACACAAATATGCACACATGCACACCTGTACACATGTACACACCTGTACACATGCATGCCTATGCGTGCACGTGCATGCACGCGTGCGCACGCGCATACACACACACACACACACACACACACACACACACGTCTTCCTCCTTCTCCAAAAGCCATTATCTGCCCCAGCTCCTCAGTTGGGATCAGGCTTCCTGAGTCCTTCGTCCCTCCATGCTGGAGTATTGGTTATCTTGATCTTGTACAGATCTCGTGCAGGTAGATATAAGGCTGTTGTAAATTGATGAGTACAGCAGTTCTGCCATGCCCAGAACACAATTCTGGTCTGGTCCTTCCCAATCTTTGGCTCTGACAGTCTTTTTAATCCTTCTTCCTAGATGGTCCCCGACCTTTGGGCAGAGAGTGATGTATAGATGTCCTATTTATGGATGGGTATTCTACAGATACTTATTTTTTATTCGAAGGGATTTCTGCCAGGATTGTTATGTGAGAGCCCTGGTTGGGAGCTGGGAGGAGCTCCAACCACCTTTCTGAAGGGGGGACCAAGACACAAAGATTTTACTAATATACTTGAACAGTGATGAGGAGGATCAAGAGAAAGATAGAGCTTCGATCAGACAGCTGGGTTTTGTTGTCTTTTAAGTCAAGTCCCGTCTCCTTCCTGTGGCTTAGTACAGGGGTTGGCAAGCTACAAACCAGGCAAAAACCTGTGCTCTGTGATTTTGTGTGGATAAAGTTTTATTGGAAGACAGCCACACCTGTTTGTTGACTTACTGTCTGTGGTGCCTCTGAGCTGTTCCAGCAGAGTTGAGTCATGGTGGTCACACAGATCTGAGAATACTTACTAACTGCAGGAAAAGACAAAGAGGCTAGACATGGAGAATCATGCTTCCCAAGCTACCTGTGGGCTAGAATAAGCCTTGTTTTGAATTTCCATTCTATGATGGAATGTGCATGTACAGTGCACATGTGATGGGGTCCAGGAACTGAATCTTGGATGGTGTTGCTCAGGCATTTTCTACCTTTTAAATTTTGAGACAGAGTCTCTCACTGGCCTGTACTTTGTCATGACAGAAAACTTCCAGGAATCTGCCTATCTGTGTCTCCTGTCTCATTGCGAGTAGGGTTTCCTGTTCACGGCACTTTGCTTTTTACACAGCGCTGTGGTTTGAAAATGAAATGTCCCCCATAGACCCACAAGTTTGAACAGTTGGTCTCAGCTGGTGAAGCTGTTTGCAAAGGTTATGGAGCCTTTAGGAGGTAGAGGCTGCTGGAGGAAATACATCATCGGGGAGGCGGGCATTGAAGACTTACAGCCTGGCCCCATTTCCCCTTCTCTTTGCTTCCTGTGTGAGGCTAGAACTTGATCTCTCTGCCTCCTGTCAGGCAAACCTTAGCTCCTGCCTTCATGTCTTCCCAGACATGATGGACTGAATCCCATCTGGAACTGGGAGCCTTCCTTCCCTTGTTTTCTGTTGGGTTATTTTATTCCAGCAACGGAAATGTTTTAGGGATCAGAGCTCTCGTCCTCACACTCTTTACCCTGTGAGCTGTCTCTGAAGTCTGGGAATAGTCATTCTCTGATTTTTGCACTGATCTAGTATTCAACAGAAAGTTGTGCAGAGAGTGGCATGAGTCTGTGTGCCAACCTCAAGCGACTCTGGGCTCTGCTCAAGGTTCTGCTGTCACTGTCCCAAGTCATGCTCTTCCATACACCAAGGAATAGATTCCCTTTGTGGCCTTAACCATTGATGTTTGCTCTTCCTGGAGGTCTCTTTGTGGGATTCTGCCTTCCCTCCCTAGCTCTGTCAAAGTTGGCTTCATGGGGCTGGGGCAATGTCTCAGTCACTTAAGTGCGTTCTTTGCAATAACAAGGACCTGAGTGGAGATTCCCAAACCAACACAGAAAACAACAACAAAAGCTGGACATAATGGTACTACTTCTAATTCCAGTGCTGGGGGCCTGGAGACAGGAGCATCCCTGATGTTCACTAACCTGTCAGCTTGGTGAGTTCCAGGGCAGTGGAAGACCCTGTTTCCAAATACAAGAGAGATGGCGTCTTAGTAATAACAGCCAAGGCTATACTCTGGTTTCCACACCCAGCTAGTCCCACAAACACACATACACATACATGTACACACACAAGTATAAAATACATACACACAAGGATACACTCACTTACACATATAAGTACACACACACAGAGACACACACACACACTCATAGCTTCAATTAAGCTTTTTGGCCACTTGATCACAAATTTTTCTCTCATCTCACAATTATTCCTTACTTAATTTTGTTATGTGTGTGTTATGAGGAATCACTTGTGCCATGGCAGGGATGTGGAGGTCAGAGGACCATGTGTGGAAGTTGATTCTTTCCTGGGAATTGAACTCAGGTTATTGGGCTTGGCAGCAAGCACCTCAACCCACGGATCCAGGTCGTTGGCCCTCCCCATCAGCTCTCCTCCCTGTACTTGTTACTATCAATGGTCCCCTTGTTACCACTCCATTTGCTACTTCCTTATCTCTCTGAGCCACATTTCTCTGTTTCAGTCTCATTCAGTAATGGACACCACGAGCCCTTTGGGCTGGTTTATGAAGAAGGAAAGATTTTTTTAACTGGTTTTAGGTGGCATATGCAGTCTCACAGAAAGAGCCAGGCACTGGGCAGAACTCCAAGGGAAGGCCTGGGAACTCGAGGTGATAGAGTCTCCCGGTGTGTCTGGGTTGGGACCGTGGATGCCACATGGCCAGCTCTGGGGCCACTCTGCCTTGGCTTTCTTCTCTTCCACTAAGACATAGGCTTCTGTGAGGAGCTCTTGCTGTGTGTGAGGCTGCACAGCCAGAGCACAGTCTGTGATCTTGGTAGTGTTTAAAGAGGCTCTACGAGATTCATTTGATGGAGGGCCTCGCCTACAAAGCGGTATCAGCGGAGGGGGATGGGGCCTGTGAGAGGTGAGGCTCTCTAGGACATTCCGAAGGCACTGGTGACATAATCTAACATTTCTCTCTCCTTCTCATCTCTACCCACTCCTTCCCTTTTCTCTCCATTTCTTTCCTCTCACTTTCCCTTTCTCCCCTTCTCTTTTCTTCTCCCTTTTCTCCTACCCTCCTCTTGCTCTCAATCTCTCCTTCTTTCCTCTCCCCTTCTCTTCTTTCTTCCTTTGTCTCTTTTTGCTCTTCTCTCTGTCCTGCTACTCCTCCCTGTCCTGCTTCTCCCCTGCCTGTTCCTCCCCCTCCTCCTCCACCTCATGCTTCTCCTCCCTTCTCCTCCCACCTCCCCCTCCCGCTCCTCCTCCTGCTCCTCTCCCTCCCTTTCATCTTGCTCCTCCCCATCTTCTTATTCTTTGCCTCTTTTCTCTTTTGCCCCTCTCTCAACTTCTTTCTTTGCATCTCTCCCCTCCCCTTCCCTCTCTCCAAAGCTGTCAGATAAATAAACTTCTCTTCGCACGTTATTTCCCTCTGCTGTCTAGTCACTGCAAACAGAAGGCTGCACGGCCATGTGGAGTCTGCCTTCTGCCCTTCTGAGGCTGCTGTAGAGTCTCCCGGATAAAATGAGTATCACTATAGAACTTAGTCTACGAAGAGTCAGGCAACACCTGCCTCAATATCTTTAGCTTGTTGGACAGCAGCACTCTAGAGTCTCAGAGTTCAATAGAAGCAGGAACATTGCTCAGAAAATTGGCAGCTTGGGCTACATAGCAAGACCCTGCCACAAGAAAACAGAAAACAGGAGCAAAAAGCACCCCCTTCAAAAAATCCTAACAATAAAAATAAATTAAAGAATAAATAAATAAATAAATAAATAAATAAATTAGTTAAACTCAACCCTAACATCTTAGTTTCTTTTAGTCTCTGCATTAGGATGGAGTTTCTGTCACTTTTCCTGTCTCCTCCTCTGCTGGGAGGCATTCCCTGTTAGGGAAAGAACACTTGCCACTCCTTCATTATCCCAGAGCAGAGCTCAGGTCAGTGTCTGACATGTGAATCCATGCATACTGGATTTATTTTGTTTTATTACTCCTTCCACAATTTCACATACATGTAGAATGTCTACAATTTCACATACATGTAGAATGTCTACAATTTCACATACATGTAGAATGTCCATAATTTCACATACATGTAGAATGTTCTAAGTCCCCCCATTATTCCTCTTCTCCATTTCCTCTCCCATTAAGTCTCCCCCTCTTTGCAAGTCCCCCTCCCATTTTCATGTCTTTTGTATGAGACCCACCACCATTAATTAGAAGTGGCTGCATGGCCACGGGGTCATTTCGGGCTTAGTTACTTTCCAAGGGTATTTGCTAGTGGCGACACTACTGTGGAATATGAGTGCTCTCCCACAGCAACTGTTAATGGCTTATGGCTTATACCTCCACAGGGAGCAGGGCCTTGTGAGCCCCTCCCCCATCTATGGTGATGATGGAATGCTGGAGGGCTCGTCTTGTTCACATCTTCTTATACAAGAAGCCAGGGCATGTACTCTGTTACCGTGGAGGCATGCATTGCTGACTAGCATGCTCCCCAGAGATCTATAGTTTACAAAAGGGTCCACCCAGGAGGATTTATATGTACCATTCAGCCTGAGAAAGGTCTCTGGCAAGAAATGCTCCTATAACTACTAGGTTCATCTGGGAAATGTGCCTTGGCCTTCAAAGTTGAAATCTATCCGCTTAGGTGAAATTAATCATTCTGCTCATGGATAGGCCACTCGTGGTGCTAGGTGGCATCATCATTGTGGGGGCCTTATCATGAGCCCTGCACCACATCACATGCTATACACCACATAAGCTATCCTGTGTAATCTCCACAAGATCATAGATGGAGGAAGAAGTGGTATTTAGAAAAAGGAAGTAGAGATTCTACCTGGCCAGATGGCTTTCTTAAATATGTGGTGGAGTTAGATTTAATCCTGTTACCTCCCAAACCCCAGAGCCTAAGCTCTTAACCTATAGTTTAACACCACCTTTAATTTATTGTTCCGGATGTTGACCAGTCACCTGAGACTTCCCCTTTAGTTTCCAACCTAGTGAAGTTAATCTACTACCTTAATCTACTTCATACCATAGCAAGGTGCAGCCCAATCATGTGGGCTGAAGTAGTCGAACAGGGCTCTGGTGACCCCTGATGACCCTGCTGATACTGGCAAAGAATGCGTGAGTCTGTAAGTCAGGTTCTAGAGGAAGTGGGAAAGAACTCGATTTTAAACAATTAGCTGTCCGGTAGCATCCTGGATTCTAGAACACCCCTCTCTCTCATAATTGGATCACCTCCATCCTTGTGCTAGAGGTTAAATAAAAGTCTTCAAGTCTCTGGATTTGGTTGAGATTCTACATTGTATGACTTCCATTAAACTCAGCGGTGTTGAGAATACTGCTAAGGTAGGTTTATATTGTGACTAACTACTCTCTTTTTGTTGGATGCTTGGTTAAAAACGGCATGTCTTCCAAATACATTGGTATATTGCTTACTTTTTCCAATGAGAGTTAAGAAAATTTGGATGGGTAGAGAGTTTTCCTTTCATAAGACCATGTGATCTAGTAACTTAGTAAAACAAAAGTTCAAGTGATCGAGTTTTTAATCAGTCACCTTCTTAATCAATCTTCTTTGACTTTTACAACAGTCCTGTAAGGCAGGCAGGGCAGGATTTTATACAAGAGAAAAGGAGGAGTTTTTCACATCTTTGCTTCATACTTACATATGGATCAAGAGCTTCTCTATTGACATATTGACCAAGATCTTCTGTATTGATCAAGACCTCAGAGAAGGGTGAGGAGTGAGGCTCTGAACCCTCATTTTCCTGGCGATCCCGGTGAGTTCTGACTATTGGCTTATTGACGCGGTGGCCAGTTGTCTCACTCTACCATGTCATTGCATTCTGACTGTACGGTCCTTCTGCGATCCAATCTTGACCCATTGCTAACAAGACCAGCATACACATTCTAAGGGAGGGTTCAGGGATGAGGAGATGGCTCAGCTGGTAAAGGGGCTTGCAAGGAGGCACAAGGACCTGAGTCTGATACCCAGAATCCACACACAGAGCAGGATGCTGTTTGAACATGTAATCCCAGTGCTGGACAGGTGGGGCCTGGAGGATTCCTGGAACTCAATGGCTAGTCAGCCTAGCCTGTTCATTAAGGCCAAGGCCAATGGGAAGGTCTGTCTGAAAAGGTGGACAATTCCTGAGGAAGGACACCAGAGGTGCTCTTCCAGCCTGCACATGAGTGTTCATGAACATGTATGTACACCTGCTCACACAAGTGCACCAATCAATATGCACATGTATGTACTCACACACAAAAGGAAAGATTCCAGTTAAGACACTGACAGTTATAAGAAGGAGAGGAAGAAGGAGAAGGAGAGGGAAAGGGAGAGGGAGAGGGAGAGGGAGAAGAAGGAGGGAAGGCCTGAAATTCAAATTTAGCTGCAAAGACCATGGAGGGGGTACAAATAAAGAGAGCTGCCAGAGTAGAGAGAAAATTTAACTGTGTAATAATCAGGAGAACTGCCACTGGTCCTTTGGTGGCAGGGTGACAGGAACTGATCTGGATTAGGTGAGCAGTAGGCGGTCTTGATGTGGCATTACTGTGAGGCTCCAACAGTGTCGTCAATGTTGAAAACAAATTGAGTGTCTTCATTTTAAAAATTATTTAGAAGCTAGAAATGATAGTTTTAGGTAAAATCTGCATATGTGAAATGCTGTCACAAGTGAGAAAAAAGTGAGAAAAATATTTTGTAAACAGACAAAAATATATGGAAGCACCAACCAAGCCCTTGAAACTGCTGGAGTTTGATTTCTAATGTGTATTTCGTCTAAGGGCTTATTGTGGTCTTAGAAGAACAAATTCAGTTTCTGTTCCCTTGAAATTCTGGTTGCAGGACAGTGATGCTTGTGTGTGTGTGTGTGTGTGTGTATGTGTGTGTGTGTGTGTTTGTGTGTGCGCGCACGCGCATGTGTGTACGAGTGTGCACTCGCTTATGTATGTATGCACAAGGTGGCTGTGTGTGCATATGTGTGAACATGTGGGTGACAGAGATTAGCCTCAGTGTCACTCTTGTGTCTATCTTGTGCTTGAGAGAGGGTCTCCCCCTGGCCTGGAACTCATTAAGAATGTTATGCTGGCTGGCCAGCAGTCAAAACACTTCTTGCCTGTACAAACCACTGTGCTCAGCTTTTTTTTACATGGGTTATGAGGATCCAAACTCAGTTCCTCATGCTTGTACTGCAGCCTCTTTGCCCACGGAGCCATCACCCAACCTCCTGGTGATCATCTTTGACGCCTGTGTTTGTATATTCAGACAAGCATCCCCCTTTGTTTTGTTGCACCCACCTAAGCCCGCCAGACCTTCCTCCCCTTCATGGCCCTTCCTCACACTTAATTTAAGAGACTGTCCTAAGAGGATATCCCCAGCACACACACACCCCCAGAACAGCCTGCATAAACACTACTTGTAGTGAGCACAAGGAATGGCCCCCAGGGCTCCAAAGAGACACGCTTTAATTAAGTTACATTTCTGACTTTAATTATTGTCTAGACGAGGATGTTTACAAGCCTATAGATGCTTAGTGAGACAGCCGCTCAGCTTTGCTTTATCTAGGAGGGGTCCACACAGAGGTGCTGAGAACTCAAAGGCCTGTACGCCAGGGTGCAGGTCTTCATGACGAGGAGCATTGTGCACCATTGCTGCTTTGAAATGAACAGAGATGTGCTCTCTCCCCTCATTGCATAGGGAAGGTTACCGCAAGGAGAAAAGGTGAATAACACATGTACATGCTCACAGGTGCACGCACACATGTGCAATACACGTGTGCATGTGCATATCCAAAGAGATGTACATGCACATATGTTCTTACATGTGGATGCAAACATACACACATACCCAGACATGAACACACAGGCACATATGTATACATTCACATATGGGCACACATGCAAATGCGAAGATGTACATATACACACACATGGAGGCACCATTTAGCTGAAGGTTCTGATATATTCTTCAGGGCCTTTGACTTGTTTTCATCAACTCTGATTTCTTAGCACTTAAGTGTATAATTTGTTTTTACGGTCAAAGTGTTAGTAGCACTGTTTCTAGAAACAGTGGAGAACACTACCAGTTTTAGGAAGAGGAGTAAAACTTATATATGATCGCTTCTATATCTGGATACACTCAGATATGGAAAGCCTCATTGCCTTGCTTTTATGGAGAAGAAATAACATCCAACAAAGAAAATCTATAAACAAAAAATGATACAGGAAAATGTTGTAGGAAGGATCTATTTGATTTGTGCAGGAAATTCATTTATTGATTCATCTGTTATTTATTCACAAATAAGCATTAGTCAAAAAAAAAAAAATACAGGTTAGGGCCAGTAAGATGGCTGAGCAGATGATGGTCCTCACCTGAGATCGACTCCCTGGGCTCACATCATGGAAGGAGAGAAATGGCCCCTGCACATTGTCCTCCAACTTCCATATGTGCACCATCATTCACAGACGACAGACAGACAGACGTGCACACGCTCATGCACATGCACAAACGTGCACGCGCACACATGCGCGTACTCATGCATGCACATAGATACCTGTACTCGCACTGAATCCACAACAGAAATTAAACGAAGACACGAAACTGGTAGGACAGCTGGGAGGGCAGGCCATCCCTCTCATCTCGAGTCAGTATGACTGAGGCCAGGAGCTGCCGGTCATATACAGGTTATGGGAAAACAAACAGAGGCACCCGAACAGCACTTTTTTTTTGAGGACTTTACACTCTTTTATTTAAATATACCCTTTGTGAGGACCAACCTATGCCATGAGACTCTGCATGAGTCTTGTTGCGAAGGTTGCTATGTTACAGCAGGAATTGTGGAGTCTCCTAGCAATTGGGCTAGCTTTGAAAGTCAGTAGTTACTACAAAGTGGTCCTACCACCAGCCAGGGGTGGGAGAGTGAGCAGCTTCTGGGAGAAGCAGGTCTAGTTTCTGTCTTCAAGTAAAAGTGTAGCGGCCAGGGCATGGTAGCCACTGCAGAGTTCTCCTGTACGTACCAGGTGTGACTCTTTCTGTCTCCAAGGCTCTGGCTGGATGATCCCAGATCCACAAATAGAAGGATATGGCTAAGCCTGAGGGATGGGCCATGTACCCTGTCATACCCATTGAGGAATGCCTGCAAAAGATCAGGGTAGGTGGGTGACGTTGGTGTCTACTTCCAGCCGGTGCGCTCACCAAAATACTCTGCCATTCCAATTGCTTGCTTTGTCTTCATGAATCAGAGCCAAATTGGCTTCATCTGATCTTTTGTGTTCTCAATATTCAACATGACCTGTCTCCTGGGATTATGGTCTCCAGTGCTCAGAAACCGTGGTTTGTATGCAGCTACTTTACAGCTTCTGATGAACCTTAAATATGGGTTTACAGCATGTGTTTTTAAATTGCACATGATTGCCCGAGGTGCCCCAGGGGGTGGTTATCAGTTCTCTACTTCCCACGTGTGGATCCTGCACTGCTGGTGTCAAACCTAAAGTGCGGTTTCCCTTCTTGTGGGCTGGGGATGTCCCAGGAGAGAAGGGGGGCTTTGTGCTCTTTGGCTTTAAGCTGACTCAGAAGAAGGGTGGGGTCGGTGGAGCTGGATGGACTCCATTATGCCAGGCGCAGCCTGGCCTAGTCACGTCATTAGCCTCGCCCCAACACATCTGTCAACACTGCCTTTGTCTGGAGCCTCCCAGCTGCTTAAATTAGTTTTTCTTAGAGCTCGTCTTATCCATCAGGATCCCATGGAGTTTTGGGTTCTTTCCCTTGTTTATCACCAGAGGCCAGAACCGGTTGTCTTTTCTGAGTTACTAACCTCCAGAGGGATGGATGGAATCTCCCAGATAGTTGAGCTCTGACTCAGAGCTGCATGCTCCTTCAGCCAGCCAAGGCTCTCTCCACACTTTCCCTGGCTTACAAAGCACCCAGGTTGGTGCACATCGCAGAAGTCTCGCTGCATTGCCTGTTTGAAGGCAGAGGATAGGGTTCTGGATTTGATACAAACAGAAAAATGGAAGTAAAATTATCTAGAGGAATGAAAGGGACAAAGGGACAGAGGATAGGCAAAATGTATAACATATATGAAAATGCTCTTTTTTGGCACACTACCATGCACAATGGATTGATATAGATATATGTATATATATATATAATTGAAACGCACACAGAGAGACAGAGAGAGCATCATTTTTTGAGTCCTGCCTTTGGTTCTCATCTGTGGATCCACTGGCTGTAATATGTCTTGAGTTTTCTGGCTGTGTAGGTTTCTATCATTTGTATTTGGAAAGCCCACATTATTTTTCCTAACGGACTGGAGGAAACATGACTCAAGTTAGTGCAAGTGAGGGAGCACACTTACTGTATTGTTCACTGTTTGCAATTGGACAAAAAAAAAAAAATCCATTATGTTTCATCTCGATTTCTTACTTGTTTTTGTCTTGTGCACATGTGACTGAGTGTGTGTGTGTGTGTGTGTGTCTGTGTGCAGCACATGTTTGCAGATGCCCACAGGATCCACAAGAGAGCCAAGTCCCCTGGGGCTGGAGTTACAGGTGGCTGAGAGCTTTCCAGCGTGGATTCTAGGAACTGAAAAAGGGTTCTGTGGAAGAGTAGAAAGAGCAGTAGGCTCTCTTAACCACTGAGCCATTGGCTCCAGCCACAGATAATCAACATGGCATGTTAGATTGATAGTTTACCTTGATTATTAGTTTGACATGATCTAGAATCACTTAATAGGCTAATCTGTGGGTGTATCTATATAAGGGAGTTTCTGCATTGGCTAATTATGTTGAGAAGATCCACCCTCAATGAGGGCAGTACCATCCATGTAACAGCCTGTTCCCTCAAACTGTGAGCCAGCAAAAAAAAAAAAAAAAGCAACCCCCCCCAAACAAACAAAACAAAAAAAACCAAAAAGCAAAACCCAAAACTTCCACATGTTGTTTTTGTCAGGTATTTTTGTCATAGCAATGACAAAAATAACTAACGCAGTTAATGGCTGGCCACTGTGTGTAGCCAGCCACCTCCACCTCCACCTCCTTCTCCTCCTCCTCCTCCTCCTCCTCCTCCTCCTTCCCCCCAATAGCACACACACAACCCTGGGGCAGCAACCTTGTTCCTACTTATTGAAGGACACAGAGGGAGAATGGAGATGGCAAGGGCCACACAATGCCTTGTGTCGTGCTGTGTCCAGGCAAACAGAGTGGCTTTGTGATGGTGAAGGTGGCGACGGGAGAAGTGGGCGGGGAAAGCATCTTTCTTAGGAGCCTAATCCAAGGAACAGTAAAAGATATCTCTGATTGTGAAGTTTTCAATACAGTTCTTTTGCTTAAGAGTCCGGGTTGGCAGTTGAACTCCTATACTTGGTACGTTGTTGATTAATAATAAGCCATTGCTCCATTAAGACAAAGGTCCATACACACTATCTCCGCCTGAAAGAGGAAACTCTGACATAGGAGTGTGTGGAAGGATAGAACCGTGCAATTTTATGGGTTGTTTGCTTTATAAATGATATTTTAGGGCTTGGAAATTTTCTCTCCCCAGCAGAGTAGGAAGGCATCCTCTTTTCCATTTTGTAGACTTGCTGTGTGAAAGTTTTGTTTTGTTTGAGGCAGGGTCTCACCGATCTAAGCTGGTCTCAAACTCTCTGAATAACTGAGGACGATCTAGACCTCCTGATCCTTCTGCTTCCACCTTCCAAGTGCTACGGTTCTAGTCCACCATGCTTGGCTTACACAGCACTGGCAATGGGACCCCAGGCTACACGCATGCCAAGCAAGCGTTCCACCACCTAAGCTACCCTCCCATCCCTGTTATAGCAGGTTTCCCTTAGTACACCTCCAGTGTGCCAACATAACACTAGCCACTGCATTTCTGCTTCTTGGTAGATGGAGGCTGTATATATTTCTTGACTCTCTATATAATGTCAGTTTGCAGAAGAGGCAGCTGAAAGTCAGAACTTTAAATGACCTATACAAGGCCAGAGAGATCAGCAGGAGGATCCAGGATTGAAATTCAGATTGGCTCCACTGTTGATCCATAGCAGAGCTCTACAGATCACCTTTCAGTATGTTTTCTAGTCGTGTTAATACACATGTTGTGCTTGAACAAGGAGAAGGCCATACATTAAAGCCCTTGAAATTTATAAGCATTAATATCCAACTTCAAATCTAACTGCTCAAAGAAAATCGGGAATAGAGGGGATCCCACCTGGTGCCACGTCTTTGACAAGGTTTTAGGCACATCTCTGGAGAGTTCATACACTGGTAATTTTGTATCCATTCTGCCAGTGTGTTAGTAGTGAAACTTATAAGGTTTGGAGTCAAGCCTGTCCTGATGTCTGTCTTTTTAGTGTCAGATGTTAACCAGGGTTCTCTAGAGGAATAGAATGTGTGGACTGTGTATGTGTTATAAAAGGGGGATTTGTTAGATTGGCTTACACACAACAGGTTGGGCAGTCAACAAAGGCTGTCTGTCTTCTGTAGAGGCTGAGAACCCCATAGTTTCCCAGTCTATGAGGCTGGGCGCCTTGGCATCTTTAACTGGTGATGAAGGCCTGGAGGACTCCTGGGGAGCCCCTGGTTTCAGTCTGTGTTGAAAGGCTCGAGAATTGGGAGTGTGATGTGGCAAAGGTTGACAGCAGGAGCGGTGGATAGACACATTCAACAACCAGCAGTGGAGGCAGGCAAGCAGCCCAGCTTTTTCTTTGGACCTCTTTGTATCTGAGTTGCCTTTTAGAAGGGGCTATCCACTCTGGGAGGGCGGCTTCCCTCACTGAACCCTTTCTAGAAATGCCTGCACAGACTTGACATGCCCGGAGGTATGTCTTTTGGCTGATTCTGGATCCAATCTAGTTGACAGTCAAAATTAAACATTGTGTCATGTGCTCATTCTCTGACTCTATCTCTGTCTCTCTCTTTGTGTGTGTGAGTCTATCTGTGTCTCTGTCTCTCTTGATTTGATGGTGTCATGATACATCAGCCATATAGTGATGCAGATGCCTTGAACAAGCTGGAGAGCTGCATTTTTAATGTTTAGCCTCCAAATAACTCTTTTTAATAAACTATATGTCTTAGTTAGGGTTTCTATCTTGCAACAACAACAACAACAACAACAAAAATAAAAACCAAAACCAAAACCAAAACCAAAAACCAAAAAAACCAAGAATATGGCCAAAAAGCAAATTGGGGAGGAAAGGGTTATTCAGCTTACACTTGCACATTGCTGTTCATCATCGAAGGAACTCAAGTAGGGTAATATTATAGAGACGGGGGCTACTAGAGAAGCCAAAGAAGGGAGCTGCTTACAGGTTTTCTCTTTTTCATTATAGATCTGCATGAGGCTGAACACTAGTAAGTACACAACAGAGTCAATGTCAGGCTGTTTTAAGATTTTTTTCTGCCAATGCAATTAATCCAAACTCTTCACTGTAGCCTCAGGCAGATTTTTTTTTTTTGGACAAGGGCAAAACTCAGCCATATTCTTCACCAAAATATCACAAGAATAGTCTCTAGGCCACAAGCTAACATGCTTCTCCTCTGAAACCTCTGGAGGCAGATCCCTAGAATTCGAATCACACTCAGAACCACTGTCTTCCATGCTCCTATAAGGATACCCCATTAATCCCAACTTTAAACACTCCAATACTTTTCTAATCCACAATCCCAAAGTTCACAAACCTCCAAAGAAACCTCCAAGCATGGTCAGTTCTAGCACAGCAATACCCCACTCCTGGTATCAATTTCTGTTTTAGAGTTTTTATTGCTGTGAAGAGACACCATGGCCAGGGTAATTCTTGTAAGGGAAAACATTTCATTGGGGCTTGTGTACCATTCTAGAGGTTCTGGCCATTATTTTCATGGTGAAAAACATGGAGGCGTGCAGGACAGCTATGGTGCTAGAGCAGGAGCTAAGAGTTCTACACATTGATCTGAGGGCAGCAGAAGTAGACTATGTGTCACACTGGGCAGAGCTTGAACATATGAGACCTCAAAGCTCATCCCCACAATGACCTACTTCCTCCAACAAGGCCACACCTCCTAATAGTGCCTCTATCTATGGCCACACATTCAAACAGATGAGTCTATGAGGCCATACCAATTTAAGCCATCCTATTTCACTCTGTGACCACCATAGATTTGTAGCCATAACATAATGCAAAATGAATTTAGTCCAGCTTCAATGTCCCCATAGTCTATTGCAGTCTCAACAATGTTTAAAAGTCCAAAGTTGTAATCTCTTAACTATAATTCCCAATAAAATCAAAATAAAAAAAAAAACAGATCACATACTTCTAACATATCATGGTACAGGATATACATTACCATTTCAGTATATAGGGAATGGAGCATAGTGAGGAAATACTGGACCGAAGCAAGACAGAAAAAGAGCTGGGAAACTCTGAACTCTGCATCTCTGTGTCTGACATCAAAGCACCCTTCAGATCTCCAATCCCTTTCAGCTTTATTGATAGCAACACACATCTCTCTCTTGGGCTAGCTCAACTTCCTGCTAACAGCTCACCTTAGCAACCATCCCACAGCTCTGTCACCTCCACCATCTTGGGGTCTCCGAGGCAATCCAGGTTTTGCCTTTGCAGCTTCACGGAATGGCCTTCTTGGGCCTCCATGCAGGAACATTCTTGACGCATACCTGGCCTCAGCAGCTTTATGTACTCATGCAGGGAGATTCCATAAGGCCTTTCTTCCATTCTTGACCCTAAAGCCAGAACCATGTGGCCAAAGGTGCCAAGTTCTTCTGCTGGCTACGCTGGAACATGCCCCCTCTCTCAATTATATCTTCACCAGCTTTATGTTTTCAATGGTTTCCTTATTGCCTAAACTTGACTATCCTGGAACTTGCTCTGTAAACCAGGCTGGCCTTGAATTTATAGATCCACCTGACTCTGTCTCCTGAATAATGGGATTAAAAGCATGTACCGTCATGTCTGGGCCTAAGCTGTTCTTTAATTCCTTCTCGCCAGTCCCTTTACTCCATTTAATATCAGATTTCGTTTGTTAATCTGTTTATCTCCTTAAACAACAGTACTCAGCTCCATTACACTTCCTGGTGCTCCTCTTCTCCTCAAATTGTACATTTTGTATTTTTCCTTGTTAAGTCCCTATCTCTCTTTGAGTATAGCATTATGTTAACAGCAAGTAGAAAGTGTACCCATTATAATCTCTGCAGTTTTGAATATATGGGCAGAAACTTTCCAAGCTTTTGTCCCTCCATGTACCTCTCAGACTTCTGCCTGCAAAAATGCACATGAGAGCCAAGCTGCCTCATACATCGTGTTTCTGCTGTCAACAACCACAGCCTCTACAGCTAAACGGCTGCTCCTAATTTTAATAGCTGTGATTTCCCCATCAGGCCCACTGATTGCTGATCACTTTATTCATTACTTTAGAAAGATATTTACGAACCCTAATCATACCTCCAAGGGGAAATTTTCTGTTGGGTTTCAGAAGAGAGCACAAGGTAAGGTTTCAAACTCTGAACATCTGGCTGGCGAGGCACCCTCTTAGCAGCAGGTTCTGAACACGAGGGCTCTGCTCTAAATCACAGTAGGTGTCTAAGGGCTCAACCACAGAGAATAGTAAGAAGAGAAAACTTCAGTCTCTAACTAGCTGCTCTGTTCTATACTGGCATCCCATAGAACCCCTGGTTCCTGAGAATTTGTTCATACCAACTTAAGGCCACTGTAGAAAACCAGGCTTTAACCATGAGTGAATTCTGTATCTGATACTGACTTTATTGAATTTCACCTCTAGGTAAAAATGCCATGTACCTAACTTCACTGGCCACATAGACACCTTGAGCTGGAGTTTCTGGTTTCATAATCTGTGAATGTGACTAATGCTATAATAAGCATGGGTATGCAAGAATCTATGTGCTACATTACCTTGGAAATTTGGGAGAAATACCTAGGGGTGCTATCTCTGGGTCATATGGTTAGTCTTATATTTAGTTATTTGTGAGCCCTAGATTTTATATAGCTTTCTAAAATCATATGTGCATGATAACAAGAAAGTAGAAGGGGGATAATGAGAGGAGGGATGATAGAAAAGAAGATAATAGGGTATGGTTGGGGATATGCTCAAAGAACAGTCATTGTGTGTGTGTCACCATGCAGCTTTTACATGGATGCTGAGGATCTCAGTGTGAGTCCTCCTGCTCTCTTCCCAGTCATACAATGTACACTTGTATATTTGTATGAGAAAAAAACTTATGTAACCCAGTGTTATACATATGTATATATGCAAGTGCATATTTATGTATGTTTACATATATATGACCAGGTGCTTATAAGGGAACTTAGCAGATGAGGGAAAGGAAGTTTACAATGGAGTGAGATCGATCACCTACCTATAAGATACAGAGGAAGGGTCTGCTGTGAAAGATTCTCACAACCTCATTAGGTGTGAGAGTAAAACTCTCTTCAACTAGAAGCATAAGGGTTGGGAACAGATTACTCAGTTGGCAAAGTGCTTGCCATGCAAGCATGAAGACCTGGGTTTATATCCCCAGAGCCTATATATTAAAAATATGAAGCATGATGGCACATGCCAGTAATCCCAGTGCTGGAGAGGCTGGGGCTCACTGTGAAATATATAAATTGAAGCTGGACCCAGAACTGGATGCCTGAGGTCTGTGCTTACCTATAGTTAAGGGATTAGAGTGATTGGCTTAGGTGATCTGCTCATCACAAGGCTCTGCACTGTGACTCACGGGTCCTCTCTGACACCCAGATGACACTCAGGTTATAGCTGCAATGAACAGCCTATAAAGAAATAATTCCACCTACATTTAGCTTGTGAACTAAGGAGTTTAATTGGGGTTATCTGTAAGACCATGAGCAACTTATGAATGGCTATACCTCTGAAGAAACTGTCTCTGCCAGCCATCATTAACTGCTTAGCTATCCTCAGGGAGGGGTGGGGCCTGATAAGCTTCTCTATTAGCAACTGTTAACTGCCTATAAATATTCAGGAAGGGCAGGTCCTTGGGCGTCCCTTTCCTTTTCAATGTTGGAGCATTAATGGGGTCAAGTGTGTATAGATATCAAGAGCAGCTCCATTCAGCATCTCTGCAACGTTAAATGAGAAAAGCCATGATGGCGGGTGGTTCTGCTACACATTTCACTTATGCAGCTGCTCCTGGTGGCTGTTAAGTATCATGGAGCTATGGAGTCATAATGCAACAGCATTTCAGTACTAAGCATAAGCCAGGTCTTACGATGGGCACTGGAATGCTTTCGGGAATCTGCCATGGTACGTTCTCCTAAATCTTACAGTCTCACAACACTTTCAGAAAAGGTTAGGCGTGCACTATAACACGGGCCCAGGCTCTGGGGAAAGGCTGTTGACAAGAGGGTAGCCAGCGAAAGGATGTAGTCTTTGAAGGCACACTCGGAGTCTCCTGAGTGAACACTACCAAGAGGCTAGGAATAGGTGTGTTATAGCGAGAAACTAAATTTTGTTAAGTTCATCTATTTTTAAGTCATTTTCATAAATCTCATTCCAAAGATCTGAGCATTTTACTAAACTTGAAGGTGAGGTTAAAAAAAAAAGCTGTCTGACCCATAGACCAGAAAGACTGGGGGCCAGTCACCATTATATCCCCCAGGACTCTCAACTGGTATTTTACCTGAGGGAGGATCTTGAAGGTATACTATGATCTCCATGATTTGATTGGTTCATTGGTAATGCAGAGGGCTTTAATGTGACACTGTCCTTGACATGGCCCGACCGCTACTCTTGTGGACTCTCAGGGACTTGGGATGACACCCAAAGACCTGCACAAGACTGGTCCCATTAAGTTCCCATCACTGAGGATAGTCTCTGAGTATTTCTAAGCAGTTATTGGTTCCTATGGAATCATTTCATTCAGTAGTGTAACCACTCACGTATTGCCCACAGTCATGTGAATGACACCAACTAACTCATTGGTTCATAAGCTAGACTCCATGGGAATTTCTCCCTTGGTCTGTTCTCGGTGCCGTCTCTGGAGTGAATAGCCGTTTGTTCATCTCCATGAGAAAGGTAACACAATAGCCCAAACTGTGAACAGTCCAACGTAAATGCTTTTGCTTTCCTTTGGTGCGAAAGTGATAGGCACTTAGAAAACCTGGTTGTCTGAGAGAGGATATCTTCCTGGGCCATCAGCAGGCAGTGTGACACTTTCAGGGAGGCCAGCTTGCCAGCAGCCCCAGCCTCAGCTCAGCCATGCAGTCCCGGAGAACGAAGACTACCTGCTGCTGTGTGAGAGGAAACAACAGTCATGACTGTAAATAGCTGATTGGGATGCTGCTCTATCAAAGTTCAGAAGCATTTTGTTCCCCCCCCCCCGGAGGGTGCATAGCTGTGCTACCCAATCTTTGGAATTCTCTATCAGCTGTCAACTCTAGGCCTTACGTTTTCTGGTTTTTCTCTGTCGCTAAAGGCAATACAAGGACCGATTTCTGCAGAGGTGTTTACATAGCCACACCGTCCCTGGGAATCGGGGCAGCGGCTAACTGACTTATGTGACCTGGCCCTCGACATGGCTGAGTTTTTCAGTCATTGTAGAATATTGTGCAGCTTGGCAATAGAGATTATTTTCAAGCATTTCTGTCTCCTGCTTAACCATAAAGCGTTTCTGGCAACATAAAGGCCACTTTTGGTAGGGTTATTCGTTTATTGTGTTGCGTGTCTGTATGTACAGGGGTGTGCATAAATATGTATGTGCATATATTCGCAGGTCATAGGACAGTACTATTTCTTAGTGCCTCTCCTGGCCTGGAACTTTTCTTTTACAAGCTGACTAGACTGGATGTCTGGAGTGTGAGCTTCCAGTGACCTCCGCCTGTCTGCCCCTCCCATCTTGCTATCACTGGGATTACAGGAGCCTGCCACCACACCCAAGCTTTAACCTGAATCTTGAAGGGTCCAAACTCTGGTCTCTAGGCTTGCATGTGTAGGAGGATGGAAACATGACTCAAACACAATCCCTCCTTAACTGTCTGCGAAGGATCTCTGCGTGCTAGGCTGGTCTTGACTGAACTCATGGCAGCCCCCTTGCCTTAAGCCCGCTGAGCGCTGGGATTACAGGTGTGAGCCATCATGCTTGACCAATATGGGGTTGGTAAAATGAGATAGATTCAGGTTAAGCTTTTAAAAAGCCTCTGGTCTGGGTTATAAGTACGATGCTGGATTAACAAGTGTCTAGTGGGTGTTTAGAGAAGGAAGCTGTGCTTTATTGACTGGGGAGGGGGAAGTAGAAACATTCCTCTTAGAATCTAACCATTTATTTGAAATGAGGCATGTGCCTGAGAACAATTATAGAACTACTTGGCAACATGTGCTTTAATAAGCATTGAATTGAAGGCACACGTTCAATGGCTGGCTCAGTGAGGAGTATAGCAAAGAGACGATTAAGTGGATTTTTTTCAGTGTGTGTGGGGGGAAACGAAGAAAATGTTTTCCTAAGGCAGTCTCTAATATTCAGATCCATCCAAAAGCCTTGTAACCAGGGCTGGATACACAAGCAGAGCCAGAGCTACGAGGAAGGTCAGAGACTAATCTGCAAGGTGAGGACGTGGGGCAGAGGAGTGTGAAGTAAGGATGGAGAAAATGGATCCTGGTGATGAAAACTTCCAGTTCGATCCTGCAAGCTCCTCCCTGCTTCTGTTCATCAAGATTGCTGTCACTCAGGAGACTGACACTCACTCACATAGGCAGGGATTAGACTTGTTCCTAGGTCTACTTGGATAAAAAGTCCTTGTGTGAGTTCTGTGTGTGTGTGTGTGTGTGTGTGTGTGTGTATGTTTGTTCCTGTGTGTATGTGTGTGTGTGTGCATGCGTATGCATGTTTGTGTGAGTATGTGTGTATGAATGTGTGTGCATATGTATGTGTGCATGTGTATATACGTGTATACATGTTTGTGCATGTGTATGTGTGCATGTGAGTGCATGTGTATGTGTATATATTTGTAGTATGTGAGTATGTGGGTGTATGAATGTGTATGCATATGTATGCATACGTATATGTGTGTATGTATACATGTGTGTATGAATGTGTGTGCATGTGTATGTATGTATATATATATGTGTGTATCTGTGTGTATGTTTGTGTATGTATGTGTGCATATGAATGTGTATACTGGTGTGTGTCTATGTGTGCATATATGTGTGTATGTGTATATTTGTGTACATGCATGTATATGTATGTATGTATGAGTATGAATTTGTGTGAATGTATATGTGTGTGTATATATGTGTATGTGTGTACATGCATGTGTGTGTGTTTGTGTATGTGAGTATGTAAATGAGTGTGTGTGTATGTGTGTGTGTGTGCATGTATGTATACATGTGTGTTTATGCTAAGGCCAGAGATCAGCTTTGACTTTCATCCTTCAGAATACCATCAACTTTGATTCTTTAGGCTGCTGGCCCATGAGCCTCAGGGATCTTTCTGCCTTCCCTCCCTAGTATTCCCTGAGCACACACTACCACATGTGGATTTTAATTTTTTCCATTTATTTATTTATTTATTTATTTATTCATTCATTCACTTTACATCCCGATCACAGCTTCCCCCTCTTCTCCTCCCAGCCCTTAAAAATATTTTACATGGACTCTGAGGACTAAATGTTGGTCCTCCTGCTTGCTGGACAATCACTTTACTGACTGAGCCATCTCTACAGTCTTTAGTGTGCTCTAACAAATGACCCAAGAGAAATGCATGTAATTATTTCATCTTTACACAGTCACCTAAACTCAACATAGCTATGATGACTGACTGAGGTTCTTGCTCCCCCCACCCCAACCCACTGAAAGCTCAGAGCGGAGCCAGCCGTGGCTTCTAAGCCTGGGAGACAACCTGTCTGAGCTTCTTATTCCCCTAGTAGTTTTTATAGAGTTCTTTGGCTAGAGGGAAACTGCAGACCCATTTGAAAACCATATAAAACAAATGTGTAATGGGATTGGCAGTGTTCTGAACAGAGCTACCAAGAATGCATACTACTGGGAGGGATGGAGAGCCCATTTCCAGCTGAAATCTATTTTGAATGGAAAAGCGTTTGTTAGAAGAATTCTCTCTGTCAGTGAGCTGGGTTTTCTATTCAATTGCTTCTGTCCCATGTTCTGTCTGTCAACCTTCTAGCAGTGCCTACAGGTGGTGACTACTTGGGAACAGGTTAGGGATTTATGTCAGTAAAAGCAGGGTATTCTTTTCCTAAGGAGGGGGCAAAACTCTGACAGAAGACTACACACTGCTCTGTTATCTCAGCCCATCGCTTGTTACATTTAATGTAATAACTATCTGTCTCTATTCAATTTTAAGGGCCTCATTGCCCAAGTTCTGTCACTCTTAATTAGAAATTATGTGGGTAAATTATAGTTCTCCTATTTTAGGATATGGTGTGGAGAAACAAAGTATGTGCTTATCGGGGCCTTGCACAATCTTTATAAAACTGTGAGTCACTAACCCATTTCTGGACTGGCTTCTAGAGCCATCAGATGAGCAGAGCTTCTCCTCCAGGCTGGGCGCTCCCACTCACGTTTGTTCTCCTGAATTCTGAGGCCATTTCCAGTAGTTGTTCCTGCCTCTGGGCCATGAACTCCTCCATGTGGGAGGGAGATGCTGAGTGATCTGAAAGGGTGTGTGACTTCACAGGAAGCCTAGACCTGAAAGGTTAATGTGTCACCTTCAGTGTGTGCAATTTTCTAAAAGTATGGAGATATATGTATGTGTGTGTGTGTGTGTGTGTGTGTGTATAAACTTTTATTTTTGTATATGTTTTCTTTTTAATTCTATGTAAATGTGTCTGTCTCTGTGTAGGAATGCGTGTGTTTGAGTGCAGGCTCCTTCAGAAGCCAGAAGAGGATGATAATTCCTCAGGAAGTGGAGTTAAAGGTGATTGAGAGCTACCCAACGTAGGTACTAGGAACCAAAGTCGTTTCTTCTACAAGGGCAATACATGCCCTTAACACCTGAGTGATCTCTCTAGCCCCTTACTTAGGTTTTTAATTTCAAAAAGTAACAGGTTTCATTTTGGAATTTCCATGTGTACATTAGATGTATTTTTTTTTTTTATTTACCCACTGACTAAGGCTCCCTTACCTGTCCTCCTTTTCCCTTACTCGTCCCTCAGAGACCCCTTTTACTTTCATGTCCTTTGGCTGCAGAAAATACAGGAGTACTAATATCTGTGATGCTCCAAATTCAGTTAGCAGAGAACTACTCCAAAGTGGCATTGCCAGATCATACAATACATGCTTTTGTTTTTGTTTTTGTTTTTATTATGTCCTCTATTTATCATTTATCTGTCATCTATGTATCTAGCAATCATCTATATCTATTTATCCATCTATCTATCATCTATGTATCTATCACTATGCGTGTGCACATATGCACAGGCATGCCCCAGGGTAAGTGTGGAAGTGGGAGGACAACTTGCAGGAGTCAGTTCTCTCTTTCTACTATGTAGCAGACTGAATCAGGACATGTGTCTTGGTAACAAGCACCTTTATCTGAAGCATCTCTCTAGCTCTCAGTACTTTATTTCTTTGGTTCTATTATAAATGAGATTGATTTTACTAATTCTACTTGGTGTTATGCTGTAGGTATTCATCTGGATTTTACATCATTTTTTTTATGTTTTTTGTTTGTTTGGTTTTGTTTGTTTGCATCTTAAAACTTGCCTAATTACATGACTAATTAATTAGTTAATTAATTAATTTACCTACACTGCTTCCACATGCACATATATACCCACATACTGCCTCAGTTACACCTACTCTCCTAGAAACACACATACCATATTCATTGTCCTCTTAACTATAGTTCTATAAATTTTAAGTATTTTCTATTATATACATAGTACCCTGGAACACTAATATTAATGATTAATATGTTTTCCATATTTCTAGTAATACAAATACTAAAATCAATCAATAATTTTTGAGCATGACTGAGTTGTCAGGTCCTACTTTATTTTACATAATTTTGAAAAACTTAATACTTATTATCCTTTAAGATAAATAAGCATATCATTAATTTTAATGAGTATTCCCAGTTAATACTAATCAAGAAGAATGCTAAATTATATTCTTGTCATTATGTTGCTTTCTTAAATTTTATTTTGAGACTCCCATCATTTCTATTTGCATTTGTTTTGTGTATCTGTGTAATTTTGAATATATAATCTCTATTACTTAGCATGGGGTTTGGCCTATCATACTGAACAGAACTTTTATAATCACTTTTTCAAATATGCATCTGTTTATGATAAAGTAGTTCTTCTTATAAGAGTTTAACCCATTTATACTTATTGTGATAACGGTATCTTTTGGCATTTCTAACACTTAGTGATTTATATTTTCAATTTTTATTTTAATTTCAACTTCATTTTCAAGCATGGATAATGATCTGTTTGACTATGTACACATACAAATTGTTTTGAAGTATATACGACTTGCATTTATTCCAGTCTAGACTGGTACCTAGCTTGCAATGCTGAGTATGCTCATATTTCCCATAAAGACTTAGAGCTTTTCTTATATCTGTTACTTCTCAAGATTTTATATTCATGTACCAGCTAAGAGTAAATTCTGTTCATGATTATGGATTTTTCATTTGGTTTATAACCTCATTTGAGATAATTTATTCTCTTGAACACAAATCATATTTGTTACATTGTATAGTCCCCTTTAGCTATTAGTCTTGTTCTAATCTTAACTTATAAAAAGCGATATAACATGAATTGATTAAGTGTTCTATACACTAATGAATTGCAAAAGTTTGGAAGAGAACAAGGAACAAAATGAAATTTCTATTAAGTAGCTTTAAAGTACAATTGTCAATGGAATTATACATATACCCACAAAAGTGAGATAACTCAAGAATATGGCACCCAGGATGGAACAAAAATAAATGTCATATAGAAATGTGCTATGAGTTCAGAGATCTTTGTCTGGAGTTGGGTTGTTGAGATTAAAGTTTTCTGAGAAAGGACCTCCTTCCCAGGAATCAATATAAAAACCAAGGAATAGAGATGGATGTAGAAAAATTAGCCAAGTTAGACCAGAGTTGCATAGAATTGGAAATGTTTATTGTGATACAGCCTTCAAATATGTGTTAAGCATATAATACATTGGTATAGGTTCTTCAGAGAGCTGAATCAAGATTGTGCTTATATGTGTAAAACATTTATAAAAATATAAATATATAATATATAAAGAGGAAAAGATTATAAATAATTAGTGCATTTTACTACAGAATTTGGGAAGTCTAGAGATCTTCAGTAAGCAAGCTGGGAATCTTAAGTCTGGTCTGAATCTGAAGGCTAAGACAGTCAGCATCAAGAGAAACTCCCCTCTAATTCTCTACTGTTGCTCTAATCAATAAAAGGGGTAAGGCCAACACATAGAGTAGGACAGTTGCACTTACTTTACATGTTAATGTTAAATGTATCCAGGGAAATTCCTACAGTTACACCTAGAGTAATGTGTAATCTGGGTACCCAACAACCTAGTCAATGTGACACATAAAATCAACCATAATTGTGCTCAGAGAATATACAAAAGGCAAGAATGTATCAGGGAAAGCTCCTATGTGGAGCCAAGGCCTGATGGAGTCCCAGGAGTACATGTTTTAAGTTGGGAAGAGAAAATGGAAAGAAGTGATTTTGGGAGCAGAGGAGACGAAAAGCATGGTGGTAATTCAGTATCATGTCAAAGTCTTGTAACTGTTTCACTGTGGCTGGTACATGGAACATGCAAAGGACATTGGATAAGAGGATGGAGGGAGGAAGGATGATGTGGGTCAACAGGGCTGTGATTACCACATGGATGCTCTACACCTTGTCTGTAGGACTAGGTTCATGAGTTCTCTGGGATGCTCTGCACATTATCTGAAACGAGAGACAAAGGTGCCTTGATCTATGCTTGGCATCTCAGCTACAACCTTATGGGAGCCTTATAATTATTTTTTGAAGAGGAGAATGAATAGAAAATTGGTGGGAAATAAAATGCTTGGGGCCAGGGGAAGGTATTGAGGTATTCCTGGTTTAATTTCGGTGAAAGGTTCCCAGGAAATAAACAGAGAAAGTTTCAGGGGTGCTATGTTTGAGAGCAATTGAGGAGTTAGAAGGTACTGACTGGGCACTAATGGATGATAAAGGAAGTTGAGTGTTGGAGGGGACAAAGATGATTTCTGCTATTCTGGCTTCTAGACATGGCCAATAGTTCAATAGTACAGAAAACATGTCAGGAAGAGAAAGATATAGTTCAGAACAGTTAGGAAAAGGGAATGAACACTTCCTATATTCAATATACATGGCTGTTAAGTTCTCCTAAACTATGTGACATTTTCAACCAAGAGTTTAGAAGAAGCCCAGTGTCCCCCTCCCCACACACCCAGCACATATGTAGCAGATGTACAGCTTGGTCTTCATGCAGGGCCCCCAACAACTGGAACAGTGGCTGTCCCTGAATTTGTTATCTGCCTGTGGATCCAAGGCCTCTAACTGGGCTGCCTTGTCTGGCCTCAGTGAGGAAGGGTCCTCCACCCAGTCCTTCAGTGATTCCCAGCGAGGTCCTCCCTTCTCAGAGGAGAAGGGAAAGGGGGATGTGGGGGCAGGAACTGTGAGTTGGGATGACTAGAGAGAGGGGGTGCTGATATTAGGAAGTAAAGTGGATAAACAAATTAATTTTAAAAAAGAGTTTAGAATAATGGAGCCTTATTTGCTGGTATTTCCTAATATTAGAACTGCAGAAAGCTTAAGTCACCTAAGCATGTGACTTGCTGTCAAAACAAATGTATTTAGTCTATAAATAGTGGAGACAATTAAAAGTGGTAAAGTTTATTTCGAGGGAAGTTCTGGTACCTTTCACCGGAGCAAATCCCTCTCCTCTCAGATAGCATGGGGACTAATGTCATTTCCCTATTTCCATCAAGAAGGAAAAAAAAAAACAAAAACCGAAGACGAAACTTGCTCTGGTTTGCAAATATCCCAGTGATGACATTGTTTTTCAAAGTCATCTAAAAAAAGATGCTGTGAACAGACGTGTAGTCACACTGCCAGAAATGCATGCCTGGCCCCAACACAGGCCTGTCATACTTAGGCATTTAGATAATGGCTTCCCCGTGAGTGAGCTTTCCTAACATTTATTTACTGCTATAAATGATTGCACTGAATGCTGTCGTAAGCCAGTGATCCGGTTCCTTAGTGTTCAGCGTTCTCATTACAGTGCCTCAGTGTGATAAAGGGTGCTCTGGCAGTCAAGAGGTTCCTGTCACTGCTTAGGACTCTGTAATGCCTGGGAGGATGGGTCTTGACTGTTTACAGAGCTGGTTGCTTATGAAACCCATTGGCTCAGCTCCACAGAGACCCAACCCTAGATAGAAGTATTTCAACTCCCCATCCCCAATATGTTTTCTGGGTGGATCAACCCCTGTTTTCCTTCCCCTCCCATCTGGCTAACTGATTCACACTCTCTGGAGTTGTTACAGCCAAAACTAGGCAGAGACTGCCAAGCATTGTAAGCAAGGCTTTTTCTATATTCGCTTGGTAAAGGAGCTAGACATGACTGGGACGGATAGGCTAATGTACCTTACACTGATGGGTGTCTGAGCATCTTAAGGAGATATCTTACTATGGCTCTCCATTGAGACAAGTTGACGCTGGCGCTTGGTGAGCCTGTCCCTGAACTCAAGGTGGCTCTGGTCAGCAGAGTTCTGCCTTCTCTGGTGTGTGTGAAGTTGGGGGAGATCCCTCAAATGGAGCTGGTTAAACTGGCTGAACCACAGCCTTCCAGAGCAATCTTTCAAAGCAGTGGCCAGAGGGTAGCTCTGCTCTGGCAAGAAGCTGAGTCCAAGTGTTTGCTTACCTTCCTGGGCTCATGGTTAGTGCCAGGGTACATTAGCCAGGGTAGAGCGGGACTTGGACACGAATAGGGCAGCCACTCTTTGATTCTGTCTTGCCTCTGAAATCCAACTTGCTAGCTCCATCGCTGGCCCACCATAGATGGCTAGGATTACATAGGAACATTCAAGAGCTTTACACAGACTAAAGACAGAGAGGAAACTGGTAGAGAAGATGATGGAGAAAGGTAAACGCATGTTTTTTTTTTTTTCTGTCTTTTATCTTAAGCTTTTACATGCAAACTGTTCTCATCTTACTGCCTTGTCTCAGAGCTTAGTGGGAATGTTTGATAGCCCTCAACAAATCTACCAGCACCAGCATGATAGTTCTGAGGGTAAAGGTGCTTGCCACCAAACCTGACAACCAGAGTTTGATCCCTGGGACCACATGGTAGAAGGAGAAAACCGACTCCCTCAAGTTGTCTTCTGATCCCCCCCTCCCATTCACACACACACTCTGGCTTGTGCACATACACATATACAACCAATAAACAAAGGTTAATTCAATAAAACTACTCGCCTTTGGATTTAAGGCTACATGAAACCACACGAGGCTGGATTTTTTTAAAAAAGATGAGTATGGGAGAGTAGCTACAGTTGCATAAATGGCACGAGTCTTCAGTGCTAATTTGAAGAGTAATTCCTTGGGTCCCCACTATGACCAGAGGAGCTCTATTTCTATACTGAATATTCTGGTAGGCTAACGGTCATACAACTGGATTCTAGAATGCCATGGAGAGTTCTCTCCCCCATAAAAACCCATGAGGCTTCAGCTTGTGACGCATGTTGAAGTTTCCTCAATCCCCATTTCCTTTCTATAAAGTTATCACACAACATAAAAGAGATATAGGTAGTTTATCCATTCTAACAGATTAGCTTATTATATGTCAGTTTGCAGGTCTTTATGTTATTGAGACTGTCACACGAGTGTGCGTGTGTGTGTGTGTGTGTGTGTGTGTGTGTGTGTGTATGTGTGTATGTGCACATATGCATGCATGCACATATAATCATGACATGGCATGCGTGTAGAGGTCAAGATACAATAGATGGGAGTTGGGTCTCTCTATCCACCATGTGGGATCTAGTGATCAAACTCAAGTTATAGTGCTTGACAGCAAGTACCTTTACCCCCCACCCCCCCCCCCAGCCATCTCAGCATCCCTCTTTGCCAGTGTTTGACCTGACTCCTAACCCTTTGTCTTTTTCCCTGTCTGTGTACAGCTGTGTACATTAAATTTAAATTTCAGGTTTAAAAAAGAACAAGTAGGTGTTAGTCTATGCCACTCTCCGTCTTTACCATCGCCGCCGTCTACGGAGTTTGCAAAGGGTTTCCACACTCAGAAACGAGGATTCCCTAAAAGCAACTTTCCTTGGAGAACCATCCAAGAGAGACTCACTAGCGTGTGACATTAAGTGTCGCAATGGATGCGGCGTGCAGTGCAGACAGGACAATTAATTCTAAGACCGCTAATGAAAACTAGGACTGTGGCGAACAACGGCTCTCTGCGGCAGAAGTTTACTAGCACAGAGGATATTTCTGGTAATTCTTTCAGTACAATGGACATATTGTGGCAGACACATCTGGGTGACACACGCCCTAGAACTCAGTAATAATGCCTGGGAGAGAACCTTCATGCGCGCGTGCGTATGTGTGTGTGGGGTGTGTGTGTGTGTGTGTTGAGTTAAACGGCTCTCTGTTAGGAGGGAGTGGAAAAGGGCCCCAGATATTGTGCTGAAATGCCAGCTAATTGATGGACAACATAATCACCACCTTAGTCAGAGCCCGGGGACTCTTCAAGCAGCGAGCTGTAAATTTAAATGGGAACCCGAAGGCTAGCACGCCGCCCCCAGCTCTGTGTTCCATTACTTCATGTGTGAAATATTCAGTGTGTATGAGGGAGGGAGGCTGCAGAGGCACTGGGCTGTGATGGAGTGAGACCGAGGTGGCTGGTAAGAGTCGCGATCTAATGTGTTTGGTCAGATGAGAGTTCTTGTTCCAAGGATTAAGCTTCCTTCTCTGCTGGGGATGAGGTAGCTCACGACAGGCTCTTACCTTAGACCCAACCCTGGACAGGGTAGCCTTTTAGTGATGATGTGATTTGGAGGAATGATGGATGCAGTCAAGAGCCTTACATCATGGTGTGTTTGTAAGACGCAATGTTCTTTGGCATCTGCCAAAGCACATGGATCTTCTAATCGGGCTGGTTTGTGTTCTGGTCCCACCTCTGCCTCTTTACTGGTGCTCCCATCCGTTAGGGCTGGCAGAGTAGAGCACTGGGTTTATGAAAGGCAGACTACTTGGGAACTATTAGCTGCTTCACGGGATCTATCTTTATCCTCTCTTATCGGTTGTGATTTCCCAGACTCGGCTCTGCCTGAGCCTGGATCTTGGGCAGCTTCCCCAAAGCAAACATTGCCTGATTTCAATTCTGACTCATTTGAATCATTTAATCTTTGGGGTCTGCTGTAGATGATGGGACATCTTTGTCCCAGGCAGGAGATAGGAGAGGCCTCGAACCTACTACATAGCCAAAGCTGGCTTCAAGTGCGTGGGGGATCCTCCAGCTCTGCCTCCTGCATGCTGGAGTCACAGGCTCATCCCACTAAACCCAGCTCAAAACCCAGCTCAAAATCATGGGTGTTAATAGTTTCATCAGACCTGTTAGAAGGCTCAGAAGGTCAAGGTGATTGCTACTAAGCTTGATGACCTGAGTTTGGATCATAAGATCCACATAGTATTTGCAAAAAATAGATGCCTGCAAGTTGTCTTGTGACCTCCAAATGTCTGTCATAGGATGTCTATATATGAACTCATGTGCAGGCGTGCACACACACACACACACACACACACACACACACCACTAAATAAGTAAACAAACAAATGTAAAAAATTAGTTTAAATATAAAATAAAAATAATTTTGTAATCTTGGAGTCTATGGTTAATGTAATTAAACATTCTTTCTAATAGGTCATTTAGGCTGTTCAAACTTTATTAATATAAATGATTTTAAAATGAACACATTTGCAAATAACTGCTTATCTATGTTTCTGATTATTTTCAATAATTCAGCTTTTATTATTCAAAATTCTCAAAATGTAACACATAAAGCATCAGGCACATAGGTTTTTTGTGGCTCTAGAGAATCCACTGCCCCAGGTTCATGCTGGTTCTACAAGGCTGAACCACTTAGGATGGCAGTGGTCTATTTTCAGGCCTTTATAAGAAACATCAGATGCCGGTATTATATATTATGAGTTTTAAAACATGGTAATTACATGCTCTATTTTCACTTACCCATCCTTAATAGCTCATGGTGGTTAAATATTTTCATGCTTCTTAACTTTTTTGCTCTCTGCTTTATGAATACTTTTTATATCCATTTTCTTGAGCTCCTTTTGATTTTCCCCCCACAATACAGAAATAACAGGAACCATTAATCTGTCACAATTTGTACAAATATTTTCATCTTTTGTTTTTAAAGATATATGAATTTCAACATTTTTAATGTCAACATATCTTCCTTTGTTGTTGATTTCATGATGGAATTTATTACCAAGAGAAAAATATTATTTATCTATGTAGTCGTCATTTTTCATATGAAATCCTTTTTTAAAAGTTAACTATTAAATGTATTTCTAGTTTATTCTGACCTGTGATATTTCTTCCAAGAACCCCTGTTCTTTAAATTCATATAAAATACATGTTCTCTTTAAAAACTTACTCTGAAAAAATTAAAAACATGAAAAATTAGAGAAAATATATTGAATTGATCTATAACTTTTACCCACATTAAAAACCCATCTGATTTCAAATTTTTCAAAATAGTTTTAGTCTGGTCTTTAGTAATTTCATAAATGTAGCCAATATATCCTGATCATTGTAAGTCCTCCCTCTCACCTCAATTTTTTCTTTCAATATCCCACTGTACACCTTTAGCACTGCTTGCATGTGCATGGCTGTGGAGGCATCTCTGGAACATGGCAACCTACCAATGGATCCATACCAAAGGAAAATGTCTCCTCTCCCCTTACCCTGACCATCCCACAACCTGTGATTGCTAAAAGCACCTCAGTTAGGAGTGGGGCCCTGGGAGTCCTTCCCCCAATCATGCTGGGATGCTGAATGGCTTGGTTTAGGTCTTGTGAGGCAGCCACACTTCTGTGAGGTCGCAAGTGCAATAGCTGTGCCATGTCCAAAACACAGTACTTCACAACTCTCCTTCCTATTTTCCAGCGCTTACAGTCTTTTGGCTCATTCTTCCCCTATGATCCCTGAACCTTGCAAGAGATGCCCGACTTAGGGCTGAGCACTCGGCTGTTGCTTTTACTCTCTGTACTTTGACCACTTATACACTTCTGGATAAACCATGGACTGATACAGAAAGAAGCTTCTAGGACCAGGGTTGAGAATTATATTAATCTATGAGTCTGATTCCCCATCTTATTCTATCTACTATGACCACAAAGAACAATAGAAGACCAAGGAATGCTAAGAGCTGGAGAAACAACCTTTCCAGGGAAGAGCACATTAATTGGCTATCTAATGCCAATGGTCAACCCTGAAAACATACATACAAGTAACGTCATATATATTCACATACACACACATATGTGCATATATATATACATATATATATGTATATATATATGTATGTATATATATATATATATATGTATATATATATATGAAGAAGCCATGGTTTTGGAAGAGCAAAGTGGAAAGGGGTGTACATGCAAGGAAGGAGAGAAGGGAAGAAACTGTAGGTGACAACAATCTTTAGGAAGAAATGACAGCCATCATGAATGTTCATTATGTAAATTTATTAATAAATTGCAAAACTTGGGAAAATATTCCAATTTATTCTTCTAACCTTACTTAATTAGAGGAATAACTCCATAGAACTCACTGGCTGTCTGTGAAATAATCTATAAATGCTCCTTCATTGTTATTTATTGTTTCCAACCCAATAAGTTAGTAGTTTTTACCATTCTCCAGTGGTGACCGCAGACTTTATTTTTAGAATCATTATGAAATTGTATATTGAAAATTGTATACATATCAATTTTAGCAGTTATTACTTGCTGCTCAGATTTTTCTCATCTCTAATCAGTAGGACATTCTTCGAGTTGGACCAGAGTCCTTTAGGCATAGCCTTTGAATTCTTTTTTTAAAAGAAATATTTTATTATTAATTATGAGCGTGGCCTGTCTATGTGAATGAGAATGCAGGGACTGTTAGAGGCCAGAAGGGCCTCCAGATTCCCTGCAGCTAGAGGTGAGGGCAGTTGCGCAGCACCTGATGGAGGTGCTGGGTACCAGCCTCGGCAGTACACGTTCTTAAGCACCAAGCCATGGAGTCTTCAGCTCCAACTGTGAATTCTTTGATGTCTTTCTTGGCTTTGGGTATAACAAATTGTTCTGGCCGGGGTGTGTAGAGCGGGCTTCACACTGTGATTATTGATTTCTTCAAGGCATCTCAGTGCCTTTCCATGCAAGCCAATGTGCAGGAAACCAGTGGAGTTCTTGAGGACTCATGGCTAGAAGCCTGGTCACTGCTTCTTGATCTTATTCAGATCCTTTACAGTTGATGTCATCTCATCTTTAAGATGTGTGTGTAATGAGAAAGATATGTGCATCAGTGGGATGTATATGTGTGGAATATACATCTTATCTTAAAGATAAAGTGTGCCTTGTTTACATTTGGGACTGCAGATGTACTTTTTAATTTTTAACATTTGTTTTGAGTGTGTGTGTGTGTGTGTGTGTGTGTGTGTGTGTGTGTGTGTGTGTG